>SJYV01052128.1:0-11985 GCA_006410875.1 Neotragus pygmaeus | reverse complement strand
AAATCCTAGCTCATGCATTAAGACCAGAAAAGGAAATTAAAGGTACAGAGATTGGGAAGAAACAAAACTGTCTTTGTTTGTAAATGCTGTAGTTATGCAGAAAGTCCAAAAGAATTCACCAAAAAACTCCTGGAAGTAACAAGCTTACAATAAGGTTGAATGATACAGTCAGTCAGTCAGCACGTCAGTCACTCAGTCGTGTCTGACTCTTTGTGACCCTGTGAACCGCAGCACACCAGGCCTCTCTGTCCATCACCAACTCCCAGAGCTTGCTCAGATTCATGTTCATTAAGTGGGTAATGCCATCCAACCATCTCATTCTCTCATCCCCTTCTCCTCTTGCCGTCAATCCTTCCTAGCATTGGAGTCTTTTCTAATGAGTCAGCTCTTCACGTCAGGTGGCCAAAAAAAGTCAGCTTCAGCATCAGTCCTCCCAATGAATATTCAGCATTGATTTCCTTTAGGATTAACAGGTTTGATTTAGGTCATACCTGAATGGCCTAGTAGTTTTCCCTACGTTCTTCAAATTAAGTCTGAATTTTGCAATAAGGAGTATATGATCTGAACCATAGTCAACTCCCAGTTTTGTTTTTGCTGATGGTATAGAGCTTCTCCATCTTCAGCTACAAAGAATATAATCAACCTGATTTTGGTATTGACCTTCTGGTGACGTTGGACATCTCCTGTGTTGTTGGACATCAGACCTAATATAAAACACTAAATTATAAAACTTTGGGAAGATAACGTAGGAGAAAATTTAGGTGACCTTGGAGTTTTTAGATGTATAAGACCAAAAGCAAGATCTATGAAAGAAAAAACTGATATGCAGTACTTCATTAAAGTTTAAAATTTCTGCTCTGCCAAGTCACTGAGACAATGAAAAGACAGGCCACAGACTGGGAGAAAATATTTACAAAGCATATATGTGATAAAGCATTTGTCTTCCAACAACATAAGAGACAACTATACACATGGACATCATTAGAGTCAATATCGAAATCAGACTGATTATATTCTTTGCAGCCAAAGATGGAGAAGCTCTATANCCTCCATCCATAGTTCTTCAGGCACTCTGTCTATCAGATCTAATCCCTTGAATCTATTTGTTACTTCCACTATAGAATCATAAGGGATTTGATTTAGAGGTCTAGTGGTTTTCTCTACTTTCTTCAATTTAAGCCTGAATTTTGCAATAAGGAGTTCACGATTTGAGCCACAGTCGGCTCCCGGTCTTATTTTTGCTGACTGTATAGAGCTTCTCCATCTTTGGATGCAAAGAATATTATCAATTTGATTTCAGTATTGACCATCTGAGGATGTCCATGTGTAGAGTCATCTCTTGTGTTGTTGAAAACAAGATGGTGGAATAGAAGAACATGTACTCATCTTCCCCAGTGAGAACTGCAAAATTTCAACTCACTGCTGAACAATCATTGACAGATTGTTATCCGTCTCACCAAAAAATGACCCCCCCCAAAAGATACCCCACATCCAAGGGCAAAGGAGAGGCCCCAACAAGATGGTAGGAGGGGTAAAATCACATTTAGAATCAAACCCAATACCTGCCAGAGATGCTCAGAGGGCTCAAACAAAACTTTGTGTGCACCAGGACCCAGAGTCCCAAAAAGACTGAGCCAGACCTGCCTTTGAGTGTCTGAGTGTCTCCTATGGAGGCACAGGCCAGCAGTGGCCTGCCGCAGCAACAAGGGCTCTGGGAGTAGCTACCTGGGACACATAGTGTGTGGCATAAGCCCTCTTGGAAGAGGTTGCCATTAGCCCCACCATAGAGCTACTGAGCAGATGACCCACAAACTGCAGAACAGTATACCAAAGAAATTCTCCTACTGTTAAGAAAGTTCTAGAACCTACAACAGATTTCCCAACCTGGGGATCCAGCAAAGAGACTGAGAACCCCCAGGGAATTTGACTTTGGGGGCCAGTGGGATTTGATAACAGAACTTCCACAAGAATGGGGAACAGACTCTTGGAGGGCACAAACAAAACCTTGCGTGAACCAAGATCCAGGAGAAAGGAGCTGTGCCCCTACAAGAGACTGAGCCAGACTTGGCTGTGAGTGTCCAGGAGCCTCCAGCAGAGGTATGGGTCAATAGTGGCCTGCTACGGGATCAGGGGCACTGAATACAACAGTGAGCGCATAAGTCCTTTTGAAGGAGGTTACCATTATGGTCATTACCCCTACTACAAACAACAGGGAGGTAACCCAGCCCCACCCATCAACAGAAAAGTGGGTTAAAGATTTACTGAGCAGGCCCCTGACCATCAGAACAAGACCCAGTTTCCCCTACAGTCAGTCTCTCCCATCAGGAAGCTTCCATAAGCCTCCTATCCTTCTCCATCAGAGGGCAGACAGAGGGCATCTGAGGGCCCGGGTGCAGACATGGCCAAGTCCAAGAACCACACCATGCACAACCAGTCCCCAAAATGGCATAGAAACGGCATTAAAGAAACCCCGATCACGATACGAATCTCTTAAAGGGGTAGACCCCAAGTTCCTGAGAAACATGTCCTTTGCCAAGAAGCACAATAAGAAGGGCCTGAAGAAGATGTAGGCCAACAATGCCAAGGCCATGAGTGCACATGCTGAGGCTGTCAAGGCCCTTGTGAAGCCCAAGGAGATCAAGCCCAAGATGTCAACAGGCGGCAGCCGCAAGCTCAGCCGACTTGCCTACATCGCCCACCCCAAGCTTGGGAAGCGTGCCCGTGCTCACATAGCCAAGGGCTTCAGGCTCTGCCGGCCAAAGTCCCAGGCCAAGGCTCCAACCAAGGCCAAGCCACCTGCACCTGCGGCTCCAGCTGCCAAGGGTGCCCAGGCCCCCACCAAAGCTCCCAGGTAGGGACCTTCATCTGCCAGTGTGAGGACAGAAGGACTGGTGTGACCCCTGGGCTGCTGTCTGCGTGGGGCTGGTGTCCTCCTGTGCTACTTGTACGAATAAATCTGAGACAGGGAAAAAAAAAAAAAGAGGGCAGACAGAGTGAAAACCACAATCACAGAAAACTCACCACACTGGTCACATGGATCACAGCCTTGGCTAACTCAATGAAACTATGAGTCATGCCATGTAGGGCCACCCAAGATGGCCAGGTCATGGTGGAGAGTTCTGACAAAATGTGGTCCACTGGAGAAGGGAATGGCAAGCCACTTCAGTGTTCTTGCCTCGAGAACCCCATGAATAGTATGAAAAGGCAAAAAAAAATATGACACTGAAAGATGAACTCCCCAGGTTGGTAGGTGCCCAATATGCTACTGGAGAAGAGTGGAGAAATAACTCCAGAAACAATGAAGAGATGGAGCCAAAGCAAAAACAATGCCCGGTTGTGGATATGACTGGGGATGAAAGTGAAGTCCGATGCTGTAAAGAAATGAACCTGGAATGTTAGGTCCACGAATCAAAGAAAATTGGAAGTGGTCAAACAGGAGATGGCAAGAGTGAACATCGACATTTTAGGACTCAGTGAACTACAATGGACTGGAATGGGCAAATTTAATTCAGATGACCATTATATCTACTACTGTGGACAAGAATCCTTAGAAGAGGTGTAGTAGCCCTCATAGTCAATAGAAAGAGTCTGAAAGGCAGTACTTGGGTGCAATCTCAAAAATGACAGAATGATCTCTGTTCGTTTCCAAGGCAAACCATTCAATATCACAATAATCCAAGTCTACGCTCCAAACACTAATGCCAAAGAAGCTGAAGTTGAATGGTTCTGTGATGACCTACAAGACCTTCTAGAACAAACACCAAAAAAAGATGTCCTTTTCATCATAGGAGACTGGGATGCAAAAGTAGGAAGTCAAAAGATACCTGGAGTTAACAGGCAAATTTGGCCTTGGAGTACACAATGAAGCAGGGCAAAGGCTAACATGTTTTGCCAAAAGAATGCACTGGTCAGAGTACAGGCTAGATTGCCTTGATAAATAGAGCCCAAAATGCATAATGAATCGAACTCGGTAGAAACTTATTGTTGCTCATTGTACAGTCTGAGGCAGGTGTTCCTCAGCTGGGAAGGTGGGTAGGATGGAGAAGGGAAGGATGGGAAAGAAAGTTTGTCCTGTGCATCATTTGGGACCGCTGGCCTGGGGTTGATCTCTACAGTCAGCTGTAGGGAGAGGAGTGAACCAGCTTCTCTGGTTCACATCATTCTCACATTTCATTGGCTAGAACTTAGACATGTGGCCACACCTTCTTGCAAAGGAGGCTAGGAATGTGCCCAGGAGGAAGAGAAAATGGATTTTGTTGAACAAATAGCAGTTTGCCATATTTATCTAGTGGACACGAGGGCTTAATAAGAAAGCCATAGGTGTATCCTATTCTCTCTCTCTCTCTTTAAACAAGATAGAGAATGAAGTTATTTCAAAGAAAACAAGTGAAAAGTACTGAATACTTAAATGTAAAAAGTCCTTATATTCTAATCTTTTAAGTCAAACAACAGGTAGATGGATACCCTGCTTCTGTTTGTAACTTTTGGGTACCGGGAATCTACTTCTTAAAAAAGGCATTGCAAAGAAACAGCTGAAGTCTGGCTTTTTAACTTAACGTTGATTTTGATCCTCGCCTCTGATGACAGGGGCCATGACCTTACCTTCATGCAGCTCTCCCTGGGTTGTTAATAGCTGATATGCCTGGCTCAGTCAAGCAGGCTTCCTTCAGCTGTGCTTAGAGTCACATGGCTTTAACCTACGGGCCTTTAATTAAGGAAGTTCTGAGCAGTGCTTCATCCTGTGGCCCCACAAGAGCTCTTGAGCTGAACAAATGCCATCCCACATGCAGTCTAAGTTTCTGTTTGTTTTGGTCCTCACATAACATCCGTATAAACAGCAGTGTTAGTAAAGGTTTGCAAGGTAGGACCTTATGGAAAAGAAGGAAGTAATTATTGTAATTTAGCAAAGAGAAAGTGACTGACTTAATTACTGCCTTCAAGAATGAAGAATCTGAGGTTCTTCCTCAATCTTCAGACTTAGAGAGAGGAAGTGCATTTCATTGTAACAGCAGCAATTTATCAGCTTGAGTTACCTGATTCATCAAGCATACACTACTGAAGATGATTTTAATAGAAATAGAACTAAAATTCCAATGCCAAGTGATCCAAGGTGTCTGATGGCACAGCAGAGGGTGTAGAGATGTGAGGAGGAATACAGCAGCAGCAGAAGAAATGGCTAGAGAGAGACTCTGCCCGAGAGAGATCTGATGTATGGCAGAGTTTGAGAAAGCTAGATAATAAAGGTGAGAATAGGAGAGAGGGCTTGCTTTCAAATTAGCAGAGGCCACTGCAGCAGAAAAACAATAATGCATTCACTGGTGCATACGGAAACTTTGATTAGGAAAAAGACATGTGCTTGTAGTTTCACTGTGACTCTGACATGTCTGCTGTGTGGGGAATATCCTTAGATTTTGAGCCATGACAATCTGCTGCATTGTGTTCCACCAATTAATAAAAGGGGAAAAAACAACAAATAGTCTTTAATTGAAACCAGCCAAGAGAACAATTACACAGCAGGCTTTTGCATAGCAATACAGCATAAACAATATGTTCTAATGGAAACCTCCTCCATGTTTCACTGGCTATGAATGCAGTAGGTTAGACAAAATAGGATAATTTCTTTTTCAGAAAGAGCCAAAAGAGAAAAAGAAACTGCCTAAGAGTCTTTCTTCTTCAGTACTGTTTTTCAGATCTTGGCTAAAAAATAATTCAACAAATTGAATTAAACACCAACAGTGTCTCCTACAGAATCATATACTTACTCTTTTATGATACCTTAGAAATGATCTGAATCAGTTTAAAGCTACATATTTTACAATTTTATTGTCATTCACTGCTTAATAAATTCAAGGCTTAACTAGAATGTATGTAAGAAAGAATGAAAAGCACAATACTGAATACTTCCTCAGGGAACCGCTGTACATGTGGATATCCACATACAGTGATAGTTCCTATGCACAGGTCATAAACTAAGTGAATGAGTCTAACGAGCTGGTACAGTGCACCAGCCTGGCAGGGGCACGGTGCATGCACAATGGCGTGGAGCTTTTCTCTCTTCATTTCACACCACAAACATTCATCAGGGATCATCCTTTCAGATGAGGTTTGTTCAGCTGGTTGAATCTACCATTCACGGGCTGAACAGCAAGCAGTCGAGCCAATTGCAATGTGTTGACCTATGCTAATCATTTCAAATCCCAACATATTGTAACTTTAGGCTTTTTGACAACTGAATCAGATCAGTTCTGTGGCAGTTAGGACACTTTGTAACTAACCAACATGATTATGGCCCCAAATCCTAAATGAACATACAAATAGGATCTGAAGCTACTAGCCAAGGCATGCTTTAAAAAAAAGGTTTTAGGAAGAATTTAAAGAAAGGAGGCTAAAAATATAATTGAGGGAGAATCAAAGAAGTAGTATTTATTTATGAAAGGAAATGGCAACAGCTGATGCTATCACAAAGCAGCCAAGACATGGAAGAATGAAAACAACTTGTAATCGTAGGCGACAAATGGAAAAGAACAATACAGTGCCTTCTGTTTCATAACCAATAGCACCCTCTTATCAGCTCCTCCTACTCTTCATTCAAATACAGACTCATCCGTGGATACTCAAGCACTCGAGATAATGTATTGAGCCCCTCATGCCAAATATGAATATTTAAATTAACAGATTTTGATTGTAACATGTCTGACCTTATTCTCCCACCCTCAAAGTATGTGTAAGTTTCATGGACTCTGGTAATGGGAGAGTTCATGCTATAACTATGAATGAGTATTTAAGAAAACACTTTTAGATATTGCCTCATTGGTTCCTAGTGACTGTCCTGTGAGATAGTCTGGCAGAACTGCTATCACCATTTTATTAATTATCATTCTGATGCTCAAAAAAATGGCATGATTTGTCCATGGTCATGTAACCAGCAAGAGGAAGATCCAGAGAGACTCCCTAGGTCCATGTATGCCTTCCATTCCTTCCCTTCTCCTGACAGTGTGCTTTCTGACCTTTGGAATGTTTTCCTTTGTGAAGAATAAGAGTTTGTTTTTTTTAAAACTAATATGCTAACAGGATTGCGTATTGGATGTGGTAAGGATAGAGTATAAAATGATCTTTAGCTTTCTATTATCAACCTGGAAATACTAATTATTTTTTAATGAATGTGTCTTACCTGGGAGTAATGTCTTTCCATAGATAAGTCACAGAAAACTAAAACTCACAGCACTGATGGAGTGCAGAAATTATGAAGGATTCCAAATCAGAAATAATAACAACTAGGATTCAGATTTACCATATTTATATATATCCAGTCTGCTGGGGAACTGAACATCCTTTATCCCTCACTAGTAGCTACTGACAGTGTCACAGAGAAGTATCCAAGGGAACTTTTTAGAGATGTATAGCAAAGATACATGGAAGTATTAAGTCACTAGAAGATATGAAGGTATATCAAGAAAAGAAGTAGAAAGAGTATTAAATAATTTAAGTAAAAAAAAAGTATATAAACTAGGTAGCATTTAATAATGAATGTAATTACTTTACTGGGGAGCCTTTTAAACAACAAAAAGTTTGGATTTGGTGTCTGATTTTGATAATAGTAAGCATCTTTGCATAGAAAATGGAAACTCCTACTTTTGTCTTACTGGAGGGTTTCTGGAGCTGTGTCTCCTAGAACTCTTTTCTACATATGTGTTTTTATTAAGAAATAACACATTAACAAATTAGTGAAGGACAGGGAAGCCAGATGTGCTGCAGTCCATGGGGTCACAAAGAGTCAAATACAATTTAGCGACCACCAACAACAAATTAGCTGGTNGCATAGCAATACAGCATAAACAATATGTTCTAATGGAAACCTCCTCCATGTTTCACTGGCTATGAATGCAGTAGGTTAGACAAAATAGGATAATTTCTTTTTCAGAAAGAGCCAAAAGAGAAAAAGAAACTGCCTAAGAGTCTTTCTTCTTCAGTACTGTTTTTCAGATCTTGGCTAAAAAATAATTCAACAAATTGAATTAAACACCAACAGTGTCTCCTACAGAATCATATACTTACTCTTTTATGATACCTTAGAAATGATCTGAATCAGTTTAAAGCTACATATTTTACAATTTTATTGTCATTCACTGCTTAATAAATTCAAGGCTTAACTAGAATGTATGTAAGAAAGAATGAAAAGCACAATACTGAATACTTCCTCAGGGAACCGCTGTACATGTGGATATCCACATACAGTGATAGTTCCTATGCACAGGTCATAAACTAAGTGAATGAGTCTAACGAGCTGGTACAGTGCACCAGCCTGGCAGGGGCACGGTGCATGCACAATGGCGTGGAGCTTTTCTCTCTTCATTTCACACCACAAACATTCATCAGGGATCATCCTTTCAGATGAGGTTTGTTCAGCTGGTTGAATCTACCATTCACGGGCTGAACAGCAAGCAGTCGAGCCAATTGCAATGTGTTGACCTATGCTAATCATTTCAAATCCCAACATATTGTAACTTTAGGCTTTTTGACAACTGAATCAGATCAGTTCTATGGCAGTTAGGACACTTTGTAACTAACCAACATGATTATGGCCCCAAATCCTAAATGAACATACAAATAGGATCTGAAGCTACTAGCCAAGGCATGCTTTAAAAAAAAGGTTTTAGGAAGAATTTAAAGAAAGGAGGCTAAAAATATAATTGAGGGAGAATCAAAGAAGTAGTATTTATTTATGAAAGGAAATGGCAACAGCTGATGCTATCACAAAGCAGCCAAGACATGGAAGAATGAAAACAACTTGTAATCGTAGGCGACAAATGGAAAAGAACAATACAGTGCCTTCTGTTTCATAACCAATAGCACCCTCTTATCAGCTCCTCCTACTCTCCATTCAAATACAGACTCATCCGTGGATACTCAAGCACTCGAGATAATGTATTGAGCCCCTCATGCCAAATATGAATATTTAAATTAACAGATTTTGATTGTAACATGTCTGACCTTATTCTCCCACCCTCAAAGTATGTGTAAGTTTCATGGACTCTGGTAATGGGAGAGTTCATGCTATAACTATGAATGAGTATTTAAGAAAACACTTTTAGATATTGCCTCATTGGTTCCTAGTGACTGTCCTGTGAGATAGTCTGGCAGAACTGCTATCACCATTTTATTAATTATCATTCTGATGCTCAAAAAAATGGCATGATTTGTCCATGGTCATGTAACCAGCAAGAGGAAGATCCAGAGAGACTCCCTAGGTCCATGTATGCCTTCCATTCCTTCCCTTCTCCTGACAGTGTGCTTTCTGACCTTTGGAATGTTTTCCTTTGTGAAGAATAAGAGTTTGTTTTTTTTTAAACTAATATACTAACAGGATTGCGTATTGGATGTGGTAAGGATAGAGTATAAAATGATCTTTAGCTTTCTATTATCAACCTGGAAATACTAATTATTTTTTAATGAATGTGTCTTACCTGGGAGTAATGTCTTTCCATAGATAAGTCACAGAAAACTAAAACTCACAGCACTGATGGAGTGCAGAAATTATGAAGGATTCCAAATCAGAAATAATAACAACTAGGATTCAGATTTACCATATTTATATATATCCAGTCTGCTGGGGAACTGAACATCCTTTATCCCTCACTAGTAGCTACTGACAGTGTCACAGAGAAGTATCCAAGGGAACTTTTTAGAGATGTATAGCAAAGATACATGGAAGTATTAAGTCACTAGAAGATATGAAGGTATATCAAGAAAAGAAGTAGAAAGAGTATTAAATAATTTAAGTAAAAAAAAAGTATATAAACTAGGTAGCATTTAATAATGAATGTAATTACTTTACTGGGGAGCCTTTTAAACAACAAAAAGTTTGGATTTGGTGTCTGATTTTGATAATAGTAAGCATCTTTGCATAGAAAATGGAAACTCCTACTTTTGTCTTACTGGAGGGTTTCTGGAGCTGTGTCTCCTAGAACTCTTTTCTACATATGTGTTTTTATTAAGAAATAACACATTAACAAATTAGTGAAGGACAGGGAAGCCAGATGTGCTGCAGTCCATGGGGTCACAAAGAGTCAAATACAATTTAGCGACCACCAACAACAAATTAGCTGGTATTTTATTGACCAATAAAAGAAGAAAAAGAATCTTTTATTGTCCACACCTTTTTTGTTTTCAGAACACATGAAGCAGTTTTCATTTCCTGTTTTTTTTGGTTTGTTTGTTTGTGTGTTATTATTCTGCCTCTTGGTAAAAACTTTATATATATTTGAAAATGGTTTTGTAAAACTGTGTTAAAACCAGAAAAAATAAGAGTGCCTATCTGCTGATAATCCCTCCAACTTTTAAGAACCAGGGTCATTACTTGGCTAGTATAAAACTAGAAGATTTGATTCTCATCTAAGCAGAATAGCATCTTTGGATCCTCTATCCTCTAAAAGTGAATATTCTAGAAGGCTGAATTCTGCCTCTACACCAAGCTACTTGTCTCCAGTCATATGTTTGAAATGCTCTAGAACTTGATTGTATTTTTCTAATCAGCATCTCAATTCTTAAAACTGCAAACAAAGACACCAGAAACACAAAAATGAACAAGCAAATCCTATTCTGTAGATAAAGTGAGCTCTGACCACGACTGACTAGGAGATTTCATGCCTCAAGTGCGGCAGCCAGCTGAGTAATAGAGACTCAGATATGGGCTCCACGGACTTTAACCTGACTTAAAAAGTGGCCATCACTCTGTGAGGCCCAGATCTGCTCTTGATGGTTTGGCTGGTATCTGGAGATTCAGGGTTGCTAGAGAAGGAAGCTGAAACTGTAAGAGAATTATGAGTCTGGTGACTAAGTGCTGGCCCAGAGCTTGGGAGCCTGTGCTTTAGACCTTCTTAGACGCTAGGGATCCATGTGGAACTTCCTCCCCGTGTCTCACTTTTATTCTTGATAAAATGAAGAAGTTGTACAGACCAGTATTTTGCAATATCTTTTAGCAGTTGAACAAAGTCCTTACAATGAAATCATAGGTAAGGCCCCAACAGAAATGCAGAGGCGTTTATTTGGTATTAAGCATGGGAAAGAAGGGCCCCTGCTGGCCAATTCGGCCCCCATTTGATGTTCTCAGTGACCTGAGATAGTTCACAAAATTCTTGGTTTCCACAGAAGACAGTCTGAAGATGCCTCAAATAATTTATTAGGGCCTGAAAAATTTTAAGGAATTAAAATGCTTTAAACTTCCTCACCATCTGCAGCTTATATATCTAACACAACCAACAAAGAGTACTTTGCTTTAAAATGGCACCAGAACTTTTTCTGCACAGCCTGTTGCTCTAAAGAAATAATTTCTGACCAAACAGAACTGTCTTAAATTCTCCCCAAGGATTCAGGTCCCTGAAGTTAAGTGAGGAGTCTCCTGAGAGGGCTGACAGTATCCCTAAATAGGTGCGAGATAACATAGGACTCAATTGTGGATAACTCTACCCCCTTCTTGCTCCACCCTCTAGAAGAGCTTGAAAGTTGGGGAGAAAGAGTGTTTGAGTATAAAAGGGAAGGGGCCTTGTCTGTTTTCTGGAATCAGCTACAGCTCTGAAGATAAGCGTGAGGAAGGGCCCATGATGGCAGTAGCTGGCTTAGAGAGGCATTCTTTGCATTCTGCAGATAGATCATAATTTGAAGTAGAGCAAACCCAGCCTAAAATAAAGAACTTGAAAGTTGTAAGTTCCAGAGATTCTCATTTGCTAGGTCATATACATAGACAAAATAGACTTCTGTCTCCACTCATTGGCAATGTCTCTGCTTTATTCTTGTCTTGCATGACTGCAGGATACTTTCTAACTTATGGAAATCCTGGCACAATCCTCACATTGCCCTCAGCAATAGTGTCTTATTTCTGTCCACCATATGCATTCAAAGTAATATGCAAACATGCTAAAGAATCTTGTGCCTGTAGAAAAGAAACCATATTTTTCATATTCTTAGAAATGAAGCATTCCTTCGGGC
>SJYV01052115.1:3751-18796 GCA_006410875.1 Neotragus pygmaeus | reverse complement strand
GGACTCTTTTGTTGACTATGATGGCTACTCCATTTCTTCTAAGGGATTCTTGCCCACAATAGTAGATATCATGGTCATCTGAGTTAAATTCACCCATTCCAGCCCATTTTAGTTTGCTGATTCCTAAAATGTCAATGTTCACTCTTGCTATCTCCTGTTTGACCACTTCCAATTTGCCTTGATTCATAGACCTAACATTCTAGGTTCCTATGCAATATTGCTCTTTACAGCATCAGACTTCACTTCCATGACCAGTCACATCCACAAATGGGTACTGTTTTTGCTTTGGCTTCGTCCCTTCATTCTTTCTGAAGTTATTTCTCCACTGATCTCTATAGCATATTGGACACCTACCAACCTGGGAAGTTCATCTTTCAGTGTCCCATCTNTACAGCATCAGACTTCACTTCCATGACCAGTCACATCCACAAATGGGTACTGTTTTTGCTTTGGCTTCGTCCCTTCATTCTTTCTGAAGTTATTTCTCCACTGATCTCTATAGCATATTGGACACCTACCAACCTGGGAAGTTCATCTTTCAGTGTCCCATCTTTTTGCCTTTTCATACTGTTCATGGTGTTCTCAAGGCAAGAATACTGAAGTGGTTTGCCATTCCATTCTCCAGTGAACCACGTTTTGTCAGAACTCTCCACCACGACCCGTCCACCTTGGGTGGCCCTACATGGCATGGCTCATAGTTTCATTGAGTTAGACAAGGCTGTGGTCCATATGATCAGATTGGTTAGTTTTCTGTGATTATGGTTTTCAGTCTGTCTGCACTCTGATGGAGAAGGATAAGAGGCTTATGGAAGCTTCCTGATGGGAGAGACTGACTGAGGGGGAAACTGCTTCTTGTTCTGACTGGTGGGGCCATGTTCAATTCAGCTCAGTTTAGTCACTCAGTCATGTTTGATTCTTTGCAACTTCATGGACTATAGCACGCCAGGCCTCCCTGTCCATCACCAACTCCTGGAGTTTTCTCAAACTCATGCCCATTGAGTCAGTGATGCCATCCAACCATCTCATGGTGGGGCCATGCTCAGTAAATCTTTAATTCAATTTTCTGTTGATAGGTGAGACTGTGCTCCCTCCCTGTTATTTACCTGGGGGGCTTCCCTTGTTGCTCAACTGGTAAAGAATATGCCTGAAATGTCAAAGACCTCGGTTCCATCCCTGGGTTGGGAAGATCCCCTGGAAAAAGGAAAGGCTACTCACTCCAGTATTCTGGCCTAGAGAATTCCATGGACAGTCCATGGGGTCGCAAAGAGTTGGACATGACTGAGCAACTTTCACTTCACTTCAATCTATGGTTGGAGGTACAGAAGAGAATTGCGATCTCCTGCAAAAGGTCCCATGCACACACCGCTACACTCAGTGCCCCTGACCCTGCAGCACACCACCGCTGACCACTCTCCTCTGCCGGAGATTTCTGGACACTCACCAGCAAGTCTGAGCCAGTCTCTTGAGGGGTCACTGCTCCTTTCTCCCCGGTTCTGGTGCACACAAGGTTCTGTTTTGCCCTCCAAGAGTCTGTTTCCCCATCCTGTGTAAGTTCTGGTGGCTCTATGGTGGGGTTAATGGCGACCTCCTCCAAGAGGGCTTATGCCATACCCAGGTCTACTGCACCAAGAGCCCCTGACCATGTGGCAGACCACTGCTGACTTGTACCTCCTCAAGAGATACCCAAACACAGTTCTGGCTCAGTCTCTGTTGGGTCTCTGGGTCCTGGTGCACACAAGGTGTGTTTGAGCCCTCTGAGTGTCTCTGGTGGGTATAGAGTTTGATTCTAAACACTTCACCCTTCCTACCATCTGGCTAGAGCTTCTCTGCCCTTGAATGAGGGATATCTTCTCAAAGTTGCTCCAGTGCCACGCGGCTTAGAGAGGGGGGTTATCAATGCCCATGGGGGCTATCAATTTTGCCAGGTTTAAGTCTATGCTCCTTAGAGGTCTCACATAGAATCTGGCTTCCCTAGTGGCTCATGCAGGAGGCACAGGTTTGATCCCTGGGTTGAGAAAATCCCTTGGAGAAGGAAATGCCAACCCACTCCAGTATTCTTGCTTGGAAAATCTCATGGACAGAGAAGCCTGGTGGGCTGTAGTCCATGGGGTTGCAAAAGAGTCAGACATGACTTAGCGACTAACCAACAACTAGTCTATTCTCCTTAGAGCTCTCACATAAAGAGGCTACTTGAAATAAGGCTAAAAGGGAGGAAACAGAAAAGAGAGAGAGGGAGGCACGGAGGAGGAGAAGGAGGAGAGAGATTGATTTGTGATGACATCATTAGAATCCCCAGAGTAGGTGTGTCTGGAGTCAATTATTGAATAACAAACCTTTTATGCTTAAGATAGTTTGAATATAGCTTCTGTTTCTTGACACTGAAAAAAAAAAGTCATGCCTTACACACATCACATTACTGATCTTGGCAAAAAATGAAGGCACTGTAGACTGCAGGTCCAACCGTTGTCACACATTCTGCCACTGTTCTCCATCAGGGTTTCCCAACCTCAGCTCAGCTGCAGCTTCAGGCCAGATTGTGGTGGAGCTGTCCTGGCATTGTAGGGGTTTAGCAGCCTCACCCACTGGCCACCCCACCCACTGGCCTCACCCACTAATGCCAGTAGTAACCCTGCCCCCCAGCCCTAGATAGATCCAGATCTGATATCTCTTAAAACCTGTTTCTTGGGCCTCATTTTTCAGTAGGCACTAGGAACATGCTTGGCAAGGGAAGTCAAGGTCTCTCAGAACTTCTGCATGGGACAACATGATCAGCAGCAAGGGGCTGCGGGAAGGGGTGCTGGGAGCAACAAGGACTCCATGTTTAGGAGAATTTGTGATAAGCAAGGGATCAGTCACTGAAAGGTCAAGTCCTTTAGCTCTGAGGTTGGCCAGCGCGTCCTGGTAACAGCCCTTGTTGGCTGGCCAGTGTGTGTGTCACCAGTGGCAGCCATCAACTCTACTTTGGCAGAAAGGACCAGGGCTGCAGAGCGAGCCCACGTGGGGAATGGCACCCACAGGGGCCCGGGCTCACCGCCTTCCACAGACACGCTACATCTGAACCATCCCGTAACTAATCCCAGAGTGGGCTATGCCCACTCTCTGCCAAGCCACTCCTGCTTAGCTGCAGGGGCACTTTTCCAGGGCAGCCTTCCTGTTGGCCCCTAATGGGCTTAAGGTCCCTTGGACCTTAATGGGTGCTATGGAGCACCATGCACATCCCCGTGGTCCCTCTGACTGCACTGAGGGTTCCCATCGGGAACAAGGCTGCCTTGCCTAGTCAGGGAGCCGGGAACACCTGTGCTTGTGTCTCGCACGGCATCCCCTGGCTGAGCGCGATGGCCTGGAGTGTGATACCCTGGCGCACTGGCCGCAGGTTGAGATGCACGGTGTCCCTTGGCTGAGCGCGGTGGCCTGGGGTGTGATGCCCTGGTGCATTGGCCGCAGGTAGAGATGACTTGGAGCCGTAACCGGCACTCCTGAGGCCCCTGCAGGGCCAGGCTGAAGCTGTCCCCTTGCTTGGCCCCTCCTCCATCTTCTATCACCTCTTTTGACTTCCACTGTCTTCCTGGTCTCCCTGGTGTCGGGGGAAGATCCCTCACTTTCACACCAACACCCTAGACTCTCTGTTACTGCTCTCCCAATGCTGTGGACTCCGCTTTTGAGGTCCTTAGTAGAACTTTAAATTAAATGCCGAATTATTTATTGCCAGCTTCGTCCAATAAAATATGCCCTCCAGGAAGGCAAAGAGCATTGTCTTGTTGGTCATTGAGTCTCCAGGGCCTGGCAAAGGAAATGTATTATTATTATCTTATTAATAGTTACATAAATACTAGTCCTAGCTCTCTTTTTAATAGACTGTAAGTTATTTGAAGTCAGGATCCATGTTTGATCCAAGCCTTTTAATTCTCCACTTCATCTGTCACTGGACTTTGCTGCCAAGAGATCATTCGGTGTTATTGAATGAATAAATGAAACTGAATGCTAACATCGGGACTTCTTTGGTGGGCCAGTGGCTAGGACTTAAGCTGCCGGGTGTCTAGGTTCAATCTCTGTCTGGTTGGGGAACTGGGATCACACAAGCTGAATGGCACGGCCAAAAAAAAAATAAATTTTTTTAAAAATTAAAAATGAATGTTAGCATATTTTGAATGTTTTCTCTGTGTCTAAACTGGTGGCAAGTTCCTTCCCTGTTATTACATTGGATCCTTACAATAGTCCTATGATGTAGGAACAATAATCATCCTTGTCTTACGGTTAGAACTGAGGTTGCAGAAAGCTTAGGGGTCTTCCCAGTGACACACAGCTAGCACACAGCACAGCAGGGTTATGAATTTGGGTTCTAGCTGATGCCAACCCCTCCCGCCCAGCTTTGCTAGCTTTCTTAGTTGGAAGGAATTCTGAGCAGTGTGTTGCCTTGAGTCTCTTTAACTGTTTTCCATGACTCAACTCTTGCCGTGATTAGGGCTTAGGCTGAATCAGATAGGAGTAAATGACATCATAGCTGAAGGCTGCAGTGACTTTGTTGCCCACTCGTGCGCCTTATCTCCATTCCTAGACATCACTGTCAAGGGAGATTTGTTCTTTTTCACAGCACTTATTATCCTCAGAACAATCCCTTTGCAGTGTTGATTTGTGGCATTAACTCAGTAGGTAAGACTGTGAAACTAATGAGAACAAGATTGTAGCAACTATTGACACGGTTAGTCGTTAGTCATAAAAAGGACCCCGGAGAAGCTGGTAAGGGGACCACCCTTATCACTGGACAAACAGTGCAGTGTTGCTGATATTGAGTGCATATTAGCCAGCACTCTTCTTTAAACTTCTTTCTTTAAAAAAAAATGTTAATTTATTTGGCTGCATCGGGCCTTAGTTGTGGCAAACTCTTAGGAGCAGCATGTGAGATCTAGCTCTCATCAGGGATCAAACCTGGACCCCCTGCCCTGGGAGCACAGCGTCCTCGCCACCGTGTGTGTCACGTGTTCCACCTTGGGCCAATCGCTGCTCGGAATCAGAGGGCTCCTATTGGCCAATCTGAGTCACATGACCGACCTGTGAGCGGGAGGAGGACCGGGGACTGAGCCGTGTCTTCCGGTGATGGGCTCCTCGGGGTCACCGGAGGATGGTGTTGGGGGCGTGACGAGGGGCGTGGGTAATAACATTGCCTCCACCTCTCTCAACAGATTGCTTGCTAAGGATGCTGATCTCACCAATGGGTAACTGCGAGGGTCCCCCTTTGAACTTTGATAAGTTTTGGCTCAATGAAAAGAATTTTAAGATTTTCTGATACCATATCCATTCTCAAATGATAACTAATGGCCAGTGATGTTCTTTGGGCCCTGGGATGTTGAACAATTGAGTCTCTAATCTCCCCATTTTTTTTTTCCAATTTTTTTTCAGTCTCTCTTTCAGGAAGAATTTATTGAACACCTAGTCAATGCAAAGTGTTTTGTCAGATACAGATTCTTCTTAAGGACATTATCTTTAAAAATTGTTTTTATATATTAATGGGATTCAGTAGGGTAATTCTGAAGTTTGTTTACAAGTTTGTTTTATCTCTGAAAACACTTTGGTAACATTTATTTATGCTATAACAAACATTTGAAAAGTATTAAGCTCAACTGTTTTCTAAGAAGAGCTTTATTTCCTTATTTGGCCATCCTGGGTCTTTCGTCATGCAGGCTTTTCTCTAGATGCGGCGAGTGGGGGCTACTCTCTCTTTGATGTGCATGGTCTGCAGCTGCTTCTCTTGTTGCAGGGCAGTCTCTAGAGTGGATGGGCCTCGGCAACTGTGGCTCCTGGGCTCTAGAGCAATAGTTAAGGCACACGGGCTTAGTTGTCCCAGAGCATATGGGATCTTCCTGGACCAGGGATCAAACCTGTGTCTCCTGCCTTGGTAGGCAGATTCTTTACCACTGAGCCACCCAGGAAGCCCCTAAGCTATACCCTTTTAAGAAAATTATAAGGTTCAATCATTTCTATATTTCAGAGCAATATNTCCTTTTCTTGTGGATCTTGCTAAAAGGAAAATACAACTTTCAACTAGCCCATTCCTCTGCTAGAAGTTCCCTAATCTTTTTCAAATGGGCTATGTGTGGTTTTCAAGAGATTTATGGCTCAAAAGAAAAAAAAGGGGGGGGCTATATGAGAAATCCATTCAGTGTTATCATTTTTCTTACAAAAAACAACCCCTAAATCAAGAATGAGAGTAAACAGTAAGGAGGAAAATCACACTTTCTTGGTTTCAGGACTAACCAAGGATCACTGGGTGATCTTTGTGTTTCATTTTGTATTGAAACAAAAATAATAATAAAAAATTCAACCAACCAGGTGCTTTCTCTGCTTTAGAACTCAGATGTTTCACACTGAATGTTGTCTGATGGGTAAATGAACAAATCGAACTTTCTCTGTAATGACAACGCCTGTTCGGTTTCTTATGTTGTATATACACAAATTTGAAAGCAGTTTTGAAAATATCACCAAGAAAATAAGTTTTGCACAGTGACAGCTTTACCAGACATCTCTGTGTGGGATTTTAAAACAAACACAAGGCTGTTTGGAAATACTTTGTATATGTAAATATGCAAAATATACTGATGAGTGCTTACAGCTGTATGGTGTACTCCCTTATCCTTGAGCAGAATATTTTGGTGGCAGTAGTTATTTTTTCCATCTTTACTTGCCATATCCCCCTTTTGTCTTCACCCACTCACTCATCTACTACCTCCTCCTAAAACACACTTAACACCCTTGCCCCATCCCTCCACACTGCTTCCAAGAGAGTTATTTCAGTAGATTCCCATTGGAAAAGGCGGGTGGTGCCTTGAAGGAATGTGTGACTTGTACTATGTTGTAAAGGTTGAGTTTCAGAGAACTTGCTTGCACTTGCTCTGACACCAGCCTCACACACAGCCCAGACACTCTGCAGGCCAGATTCCATTGAGGCTCATCATTGCCCAGGGAGGGAAAGTCCTGTTGAGAGTGGCCTTCCTGCCATGAAGATTCCAAAAATCAGTGTAATCACTTTAAGTGTGCGTTATCAAGTTCTGTAATATCAAGGCCCTCATCCATTTATGAAAATAAGCATATGCCTTTCAGTCCAAAGCCTTAAAAGGGAGGGAGGGAGGACTCCACAGAAGTTAAAAATGAAAGTCACTTCTTAAAAGATTTTGACAGGTTTAGAGAGGAGAAAAGGTGACAGATGTAAAAGGAGAAACCCTGGATTCCTGGGACCAGTTCCATGAGAAATGTGTTGATACTGCTGAGTCCCAAATTACCAGTTTCTCTGTCAGTTGAAGATCAAATGAAATAAAAGATGCAAACTGCTTTGAGAAAACTAAAAGTAGATACAAACAGACAGGAAGTGATATTTACTAAAAGTCCTCTATATACATTGACCATTACATGAATTTATCTCAAAGAATTTTCACAAATAGTAACATGTAGGCAGATTCTTTACCACTGAGCCACCCAGGAAGCCCCTAAGGTATACCCTTTTAAGAAAAGTATAAGGTTCAATCATTTCTATATTTCAGAGCAATATTTAAGCCAAACTTCTCTTTTCTAGATGTTTTAGTGTCTTTTTTTCATTTTAAGATACAGGTTTCAGATCAGCTCTTTTTTTTTAATTAAGATATAATTAACATATAAAATTATATTAGCCTCAGGCATACAGTGTAGCAATTTGATACTTGTATACATTGTGAAATGTTTACCAAGAGTCCAGTTAGCATCCATCACCACACACAGTTGCAGAATTTTTTTTCTTGTGATGCAAACTTTGAAGATTTATTCTCCTAGCAACTTTCAGATATGCAATAGAGTATTATTGACTATAATCACCATGGTGTGTATTATGTCCTCATGAGTTAGTTATTTTAACCAGAATTTTGTACCTTTTGCTTCCTTCATGCTTTCTGCCTGCCTCTTCCTCCCCATCACCCACCTCTGACAATCACCAGTCTGCTCTCTGTATCTATGAGTTTATTTGTTTCCCTTTAGGTTCCACAGTGTTTGTACAATATTTGTATTCCTCTGTATGACTTATTTCACTTAGCATAATGCCGTCAAGCTTCATCCGTGTTGTGGCAAATGACAAGTTTTCTTCTCTTTTATGACTGGATAATATGTGGTATGTATGCACTATACTTGTCTTTCCCGTTCATTTATCAGTAGACACTTCGGTTGTTTCCATGTCTGGCTATTTTTAAAATGCTGCAGTGAACATGGGGTGCATATATCCTTTTAAATAGTAGGGGTACTTTTGAGTACATACCCAAAATTGGAATTGCTGGATCATTTGATAGTCCTATTTTAATGTTTTGAGGACTCTCAATATTGTTTTCCATAATGATCACTTCAATTTCCATTCCCACCAACAGTGACCAAGTATTCCCTTTTCTCCATGTCCTCTTCAAAACTTTTTACCTCTTATAAAAAGGCAATAGCCTTTTTTGGTAATAGTCATTCTAACAGGTATGAGAGGATACTTCACTGTGGCTTTATTTTTATCGGAATGTAGCTGGTTTGCAGCACTGTGATAGTTCTGCTGTACAATGAAGTGAATCAGCTCCATGCATGCATCTTTCCCTCCCCTCTTGTACCTCGCTCCCCACCCCACTCCCATCTCCCCTCTCTAGGTCATCACAGAGCACAAAGCTGCCCTCCATATGCTGTTGCGTAGGTTTCCAATAGGTATTTTACACTGGTAAATTATTTATGTCAAACCTAGTCTACCAATTCACCTCACCCTCTCCTATTACCCAGGGTCCACATGTCTGTTATTCATGTCTGTGTTTCTGTTCCTGCTCTGAAACTAGGTTCATCTGTACCATTTTGATTTTGATTTGCATTTTCCTGATAATTAGTGCTGTTGAGCACCTTTTCATGTCCTTGTCACTGTTTGCATGGCTTCTTTGGAAAAATGTCTGTCCAGGCTCTTTGTCCATTTTGTGATTAGATTTTTTTTCTTTTGAGTCTCATTAATTCTTTATATGTACTTTGGATATTAGCCCATTATCAGATGTATGCTTTTTCAGATACTTTCTCTCATTTAGTTGGTTGCCTTTTCATTCTGTTGATGGTTTTATGTAGAAGCTTTCAATACGATGTAGTCCCACGTGATATTTGCTTTTGTTGCCTTTGCTTTTGATGTCAAAAAGAACTTTTATATGTGTGGTAATATACACACGACATAAACACCTTACCCATCTTCAAGTGCATGGCTCAGTGGCACTGAATACACTCACAGTGTTATGCAGTCATCACCGCCATCCAGCTCCATAAGTCTTTTCATCTTAGAATGCTAAAACTATAACCATTAAGTTATAGCTCCTCATTCTCCCCTCCCTCTAGCCCCTGGCAGCCAACCACTCTACTTTCTGTTTCTGATTTCAACTATTCGTGTCCGTGAAATCATGCCGTATCTGTCTTTTTGTGGCTGCGTCATTCCATTTAGCACGGAGTCCTCAAGATGCATCCATGCTGTAGCACGGGTCAGGCACTCCTTGCTGTTAAGACTCTCCTCTGTTAAGCGTTTCCTGAGCAATCCACTGTATGCCTGTGTATAACACATCTTGCTCACGCTCTCATCTGTCAGTGGATCTCTAGGCTGCTTCCACGTTTCGGCTGTTGTTAATAATGCTGCTCTGAACATGAGTGTGAATATCTCTTTGAGACCCTGCTTTCAATTACTTTTTGTCTGTTGTTGTTTAGTTGTTAAATTGTGTCTGACTTTTTGCGGCCCCATGGGCTATAGCCCACTAGGCTCCTCTGTCCGTAGGGTTTCTCAAGCAGGAATCCTGGAGTGGGTTGTATTTCCTTCTGTCTTCCTGACCAGGGATTAAGCCCACATCTCCTGCATTAGCAGGAGAATTCTTATCACTGAGCCATTTTGGATATATTGATATTGCTGTATCATATGGTACTTCTATTTTTATTTTTTTGAGGAAATGTCATACTGTTTTTCATTTATATTCCCACCAACAGTGCAAAAAGTTTCCAATTTCTCTACACACTGGTCAACTCAATGCTATTTTCTCGTTTATTCATAGTGGTCATTCTAATGGGGGTATGGTGACCCATTTAATTTTTACAAATTAATTAATCATTTTTATTAAAAAAAAATATTCTCTATTTTTGCTTGGGCTGGGTCTTCATCTGTGCCTGTGGGCTTTCTCCAGCTGCAGTGAGCAGGGGCTGCTCTTGATTGCCATATGTGGGCTTCTCACTGCAGTGGCTTCTCGCGTCACGAAGAGCGGGCTGTAGGGTGCATGGGCTTCAGTTGTCGCAGCCCTCGGACTCTAGAGCATGGACTCAGGGGCTGTGGTGTGCACGCTTATGTGCATGTGGAATCTTCCCAGACCAGGGATCAAACCCATGTCCCTTGCCTTTGCAGGCGGATTCTTTACCACTGAGCCACCAGGGAAGTCCAGATTAATTTGTTTTTAATTGGAGGGTAATTGCTCTACAATATTGTGTTGGTTTCTGCCACATGAGTCAGCCACAAGAATATGCATGATCCACCCTCCTGAACCCCGCTTCCATCTCCTGCCCCATCCATGCCTCGAGGTTGGCACAGAGCGCCGGATTGAACTCCCTGTGTCAGATGGGAAATTCCCACTGCCTATCTATTTTACAAATGGTCATGTATATGCTACTCTCTCAACTCCATTTAATTTTTAATTTTACTATTTGACAGGGTAATCCAGTCATGTAGATTAAAAAATGATAAAAAGATAAGCAGTGGAAAATATTTCTCCTGTACTAATTCCCATGCCCCAAAAAACAAATTTCCAAAGCCTGCTAGCAGATTCTTGTTTATTCTTCATGTGATGTTTTTATTCATCTAAATAAAAAAATACATGTAAAATAAAAAGTCATCCCACCATACACAGTGTCCCACACCTGCCTCTTCTGCTTTCACGATATATGCCTTATGATTCCTTTCACATTTGAATATAAAATGCTCCTCTCTTAAAAAAAAAAAAAAAAATTTGGAGGCTACACCACCTGGCATGTGGGATCTTATGTTCCCTGTCTGGGAATGAAACCCGCGCCCCCTGCAGCGGAAGCGAAGCAACTTAACCACTGGACCTACAAGGAAGTCTCTTTTTTTAAGCTCTATAACACTTCATTGTATGGCTGGTATCGTCATTTATTTAACCAGACTCCTAATAAGGGACATACAGGCTGTTTATAACTTCCTGGTACAGAAATAACATGGCAATGAATAACCTTTGGCATCAGTTTCTTTGTATGTGTAAATAGTATCTGTATGTAAATAAGGACATCCCTAGAAGTAGAGTGGCTCAGTCAGGGTGTAAATGCATTTGTGATTTGGTAGGCATGGCCACGTGCATATGGAGAGGCTGTGCCCGTTTGTATCCTGGGGACGGAACCCAGCAGACATGGCCTCACCGGCACAGAGAGGGGGCGAGCCCTGTACTTGACTCTAGCTGATGTGATCGCTGAGAGACTCTGCCTTTTCCCCCAGCTCAGGGTTCACTCTCATGGTGAAGATACACTTTACCATCCTTAAATGCATCTGCTTTTGTGATTTGCAAGAAGGAGCAAAGAGCGTACTGATGAAACTCGGGAGCAGGCTGGATTAAGAACCACCGCACAGAGCAATAATGAAAGCCAACGTAAAGATGTGAGAAGTGTGGCCGGGAAACCAGAGGAGAATGAGCCACAGTTTGGACAGGAGGTGACTGATAAAGACTACTGTTGAGATGGCATCAAATTGGAAGATAGGTGGGGAGCTCTTGAACTTCTTCGAATGAGCTCGTGCTTTCCTCCAAATGGGATGGACATCACTGGGTGCTGAACATGCTCTCAGATGGGCTCAAGAAACACGGCACAGTCCCACAGCACTTTCTCTGTCTGCAAAATGGGGACTTGTTATCAGTGGAGCTCTGTTATCAGGTGGCCTTGAGGGTAAAATGAGACAGCAGAAGTGGGGACTTAGACAGCTGGGTGTGGTCCTTTACAGACGCGAGGCAGATGGGCTGGAAAAGCAGTGGGGCAGCCGCCTCGGGACTGCATCCGGCCCCCTGTGAGCTTTGTGGGTGCTGCGGATCCCACTGTCCTAGGTGCATAGCTGAGGCCAGGCCACTGGAGGAAGCATTTCTATCTGAGCGGTTTTGGCAGATTTCCTAGAGATATCTAAAAAAGGATGTGAATTTCCAAAACATGTATGATTTCTCTTCTCGTTTTAATACATATACACTTCCAGACTATACTGTTATGTTCATCCTTTGTATCCTTTTTCTTAAAGAGGCTCTCCAAAATTGTATGGGCTACGACAATCTTAACTCTGCTTCTGGTGAGTCATTATTATTATCCTGAGCAGAAGGTTTAAGGAGAGGCAAATGGTGTTCTAATTTTTGAAAGCGTAGATTTCAAAACTTAATAAGCAGCCAAAGGGATCCAGACGCTTCATTCTCAGCCCCTCCCCCTCCCCCCTTCCTTCTTCCCTCCCTCCTTTCTCACCTCCCTTTCTTCCACCAGCATGCTATTCCAAACAAAACTACTAGAAATAGCAAATCCTCACCTTCACAGATCTTATATTATAGTTGAGGAAACAGATAAGAAGACAAAGCACAGGGAATATGTTTTGCGTGGCACTGATTCCAGGAAGCAAAGCAGAACTGGGCAGTGGAGGAAGCAGGCAGTGTAGGTCAAGTGGTTAGAAAAGCCTTTTAAAGTGGGACATCTTGTCTGAGACCTGAGCGGGGAGCACGAGCCAGTCCTGGAGATCAGAGGAGCGTTCCAGGCAGAGGAAGGGCAGGGCAGGGTCCTGAGGGGAGAGGAGGCTTGATGAGGGAAAGGTGAGGGGCAGACAGCCTGGAACCAGGAAGAGAGAGAAGAGGAGGGGGCGGGGGCGGGGACAGGGGTGCAGGTCTGTGATGGAGTTGGAGCTTTAGGCGGTGCCCCTTTCATGCAAAGGGAGAGGGGGTTTGCTTGCTGTGGTCAGAAGTGTCGATGTTACCCCAAACGCTATGCAGAACCATTGCAGGCTCTAAATTGTATTTATACAGAGCCTTTATAAGCACATCGAGAAGGAAACAGTTGTTCGAACGGTTCCCATGGGTTCCCTGTGAACAAAGTGTGCCAAGTAACTGTTTCCTTTCTTGTAATATTTATGAAAGCAAGAGATTAAAGCAATTCTGTGGACTTGTGGATCATGTTTATGAAAGCATTTAATGAAGTAACTCAGGATAGGATAGTAGAACATGGAGCAGACAGTAATGCTTTGCAGAAAATTTGCACCTATTTGGTCAACAGATTGAGGTCAAGACCCAGCTGAGTTCAGAGAATCTCTGCTTATCGCAGTTCTAGAGAGTCAGTGCCAGGAGCAGAGTGAACGGACCTGATCAGAAATGAAATGAAATGAAAATATGTGCGGGCACTACCATCCGGAACAAGTATTAATAAAGTTTAGTTTAATCATTCCTTTTTGGAGATTTGTCTGTATTTGGTCAGTTTCTACTCTCCCCGGCATCTGAAAATGTCTGTCTAGACTTTTTTTTGTTTTGTTTTTTTTTTTAAAGGGAAAGTAGAAACAAAATTGGTTAACAGATATTTTTAGAAAGGAGAGCCCGAGGGAGACTAAAATAACACTAATTGAAGGCAATTTGTTTTTTAAGAATAGTGCTCCCGGAATTGGGTAAGTTAGTGTTGGCTGGTTGCAAGCAAAAGTTTGCTTAAGCTTTCTAATGTAAGACAAAGTGGGAAGCTGGAGCCAGGCTGGGCAGGTACCAGAAACTGGCCACTGCAGAGTCTTGCTACCAGGGTCCGGGTATCTTCCAGGGGTCCTACTTGGGAAGACCCCCTTTTGGAGTTTTCCCGGCCAGCTCTGAGAAAGATGGGGTTTGGCCAGGGGAGGGCAGAATACACTCCAGATTCAGTTCAATCAGACCAATCAGGAGGGACAAGGTGGCGCCTATAAAAGGGATTGGGATACTCTCCCCAAAGACAGGAAGAATGGGTTCTGGGTGGCCTGAGATGGTGTCCTTTCTAAGCGTCAATTGACAGCGTTAATAAAGCAGTGTCATCTGTATTCTCTTACTTTCTCTATACCTGTCTATCATGTGCCCGTCTACTTATTTATTTAGTGTGCATTGTACCTGCAGATCGGGAAACCCCGAAGACTTGAGAGAGTTCTTACAAGGTGACGGGGGGCAGTGTGTGTCATTGTCAAGCACTGCACAGCACCCCATCTGTACTGAGCGCTCGTTATAATGGGGCCAAGAGGCGGGATCTGACGTCCACAGGGGCCCCCGGACAGCTCTGTGTTCCGTGGCCTGCAGGTGTTATTTGGTCAGCACATCAGTTTTTGCGGCATCTCTAAAGCCACCCTTCACTCAGCGCCTCAGTCGTGGGCAGTCGCAGCCCTTGTGTGAGCCTGGGAGCATGGAGCACGAGCCGTCTGATGCCAGCTTCCCAGCACCACCTCCGGAGCACAGCAGCCCCAGGCCCGCCACTTATCTTCCTAACCTCTGGCTTTCTGGTCTGCGGAATGGGTGTGCAGCCCCAGTTAGCAAGTTGCCTTTCTTATTAAGGGTCTGTTTTCAGGGTGAAGAGAACAGAGCCTGAAGGGTAAACGTGTGTCAGCTGTTACTGTCAGCAGCAAAGGCGGGGCCAGACACCCATCCTCAGAGGTGCAGTAGTTAAGACAGGATTTGGAACAAGATATATCTGATTTTCTAAAACTCCACTGTCCCTTACCAACAGTGTAAAATTGGTTTTTTAGCAGAATCTACTCTGTGATGGTATGAATACGAAAAATGAGATAAAACCGTAGTCCAGTGCCGGGCCTTCAGGTAGTCCTAACCCTATCTGTAGTGCTGACTGTTTTGTTTTTATTTTTTCGATCACAGTTCTCTGGTCTAGAAGTAGGATATTGTTAGGAAGCCTAAAAAATTAATATGGACTGTTTTACTCGCCACAGAGATGCTTGGGGAGGATTTTTCTGCAGTTTTTTTTTTTTTTTTTTTCATTGCTTCTGTAAAGATTAGAATAAATAGTACAATGGTGAGAATTTGG
>SJYV01052112.1:0-14626 GCA_006410875.1 Neotragus pygmaeus | reverse complement strand
GCTATATGCTAAGTCGCTTCAGTAATGTCCAACTCCTTGTGATTCCACGGACTGTCAGGCTCCCTTGTTCATGATGCAAGGGCCCTCTGAAAAAGCTCTGAGAAGAGATTATGTATAAATACGAAGTGAAGCTCACATCCCACCCGGCCCTGCCCCCAACCCTCTTTTTGAGGTTTGCTGTCTCCTATGCCAAAATATCAAGTTTTCCTCTTGCAATCCTTCCATTAAAGAATGGTTTATCTAGCCATTTGTTTATGTGTGGAAAATGCATAAAAATTTATAAAATAAACCCATTTACTTCCAGACGAAAGTTAGCGTTTTTGCCTGGAGTGAATTTTTGTGGCTGAGTTATAAAATTCTGAAAATAAGGGTTTCTAATGAAACGGCGCTACCCTTTAATGAATCTCGCTGCCCTTGCTATAATAAAGAATGTACAACATTTGGCATGATGAACTCTGGAAAAATTGCCTAATATGTAATATGAGTGATCGCCCTCTTTGTGAGCCAAGTTCTGTTTCCATTTTGTGAGGGTAATTCAGCTCAACAAATATTTATGGAGCAACTACTGAGTCTCCAGTGCTGGGCTAGGTTGGGGGGATGTACAGAGAGCGTGAGTGTAAGTAAGAATGACCTCCTGACCGGAAGCGTGCTGTGCACCGTTGTAAGAGCCTTGCGTATGCATGCTCAGTTGCTCAGTTGTGTCCAGCTCTTTGCGACCCCATGGACTGTAGCCCTCCAGGACCCTCTGTCCATGGCATTTTCTAGGCAAGGATACTGGAGTGGGTTGCCATTTCCTACTCTAGGCAACCTTTCCAACCCAGGGACCAAACACATGTCTTCTGCATTGGCAGGCAGATTCTGTACCACTGAGCCACTGGAGAAGCCCTTCTGAGAGCCTTCAGTTTAGTTCAGTTCAGTTGTTCAGTTGTGTCCGACTCTTTGCGACCCCATGGCCTGCAGCACGCCAGGCCTCCCTGCCCATCACCAACTCCCAGAGCCTACCCAAACTCAGGTCCACTGAATTGGTGATGCCATCCAACCATCTCATCCTCTGTTGGCCCCCTTCTCCTCCTGCCTTCAATCTTTCCCAGCATCAAGGTCTCTTCTGATGAGTCAGTTCTTCACATCAGGTGGCCAAAGTATTGGAGTTTCAGCTTCAACAACAGTCCTTCCAATGAACACTCAGGACTGATTTCCTTTAGGATGGACTGCTTGGATCTCCTTGCAGTCCAAGGGACTCTTAAAAGTTTTCTCCATCGCCACAGTTCAAAAGCATAAATTCTTTGGCACTCAGCTTTCTTTATAGTCCAACTCTCACATCCATACATGACTACTGGAAAATCCACAGCCTTGACTAGATGGACCTTTGTTGGCAAAGTAATGTCTCTGCTTTTTAATATGCTATCTAGGTTGGTCATAACTTTCCTTCCAAGAAGTAAGCGTCTTTTAGTTTCATGGCTGCAGTCACCATCAGCAGTGATTCTGGAGCCCCCCAAAATAAAATCTGCCAGTGTTTCCACTGTTTCCCCATCTATTTGCCATGAAATGATGGGACCAGTTGCCATGATCTTAGTTTTCCTAATGTTGAGCTTTAAGCCTTGTCTACCCTTATATCCTAACAGGGCCCTATGAGGGAGGCACAGGTCTGTTCCCCAGTGACAGAGGGCACGCAGGATGGTGCAGGTGATTTGCCCATCATCATGCAGATGGCAGGCGGGAAGTCAAGGTTCACACCCAGGCAGCTGGGGTCCAGGGTTCACCCTGTTAACCATTGTCGTGGGCAACCTCCTCCAAGAGCTGCCTTGCAGTGGGTAAGTTCAATGGTACGGGGTCAGCCCAGGTGCTACGGAAGCCTGTGGTGGGGGGGCACAGTCTGGGAGGGCCAGAGAAGGCCTCTTGCGGGGGGTGTGCCTGGGAAGACTTGGAGCCAGAGCTGACGAAGGAGAGAGAGGATGAGCAGGCGCAGTCCTCGAGCTTGGAGACAGCCCGGCATGTCCACACCTGTGTCAGGTGTGGCTGGAGCCACATCAGGAGGCAGAGCACCAGCAGATGAATCCCGAGACTTGGACCAGGGATCAGTGGTTGGAGAACTGAGATCCCACAGGCCTTGTGGCCGAAAAACCAAAACGTAAGACAGAAGTAATATCGTAACAAATTCAATAAAGACCTTAAAAAAAAACAACTGAAAAACCGATACCCTTGGAAGCGTATACCTCGGGACAGACACTTGGGGACTGGAATCCAGCTCTGCCACTCATGGGCTCTGCATAGCCCTAGGCGTATTTGATGCCTCTGGACCTCATTCTTCTCGTCCATAAAATGGGGTCATAATACCTACCTCTCAGCACTGATGTGACATTTATGGGAGATACCCTGCTGAGTGGTTAGTAATGGTGAATGAAACATTAATACAGAATTGGCTCTCAAGCATCCACTCCACTCATCTCCAGAATTCTCCCTGGCTGTCTCCATCGATTCCCACTCTGCCTCACACGTGCTGATGGTGGCTCCTGACTTGTCCACCTGCCTCCCAGATATGCAGACAGATCATTTTTGTACAAAGTGCTTAGGGGAGGAGTAGAGGGATGGGAGAAGGCTGCGTACGTGGCGATGGAAAGAAGGAAGCTCATGTCAGAAAGAGGCATAAGGTCACGCAAGGATGCTTGCGGGGTCAGGAAAAGAAGGGGCAAGGATGCTGAGTTCATAGGAGGAAAGTTCAGGCAGAAGGTTTTGGGGTGTAGAACACTGGGACACAAGTGTGCTCCTGAAGGGTTTTAAGCAGGAAGTGGTTTATTCAGATTTGTTGAAGTCTAGGCGGGACACTGTTGGTGGCATGGAGATGCCCCAGCATGGGTGAGCCTGCAGAGAACCAGGGAGCCCAGCACAGCAGAGGCTGGCTGTGAGCTGTGGACCATGAGGTCTGAGCCCCTGCCCTTTGGCTGGCTCAGAGTCTCAGCTGGAGGATCGGGGTTGTTAACACCCTCACGGGCAGACAGGCTTTCCAGAGAGCTGACCCTTCTACCCCATCCCCAAAGGTGAGATGGGGAGGCTGGCGCTGGAGTGGGGAGGCTTACTTCCATTTTTTGTCCCATGATCATTAGGTTTGCTGATAAGTGGGGATTATTAATTAAAGGGATAAAACGTGTGCTTCCAAGGGTGATTACCCGTACTGTAAATCAGACTTAATGGTGGCAGAAATTCATTAGGGATTCATTTGCTAATGATAACGAATTGGTTTGAGTAGATGTCAGATGCAGCCGTGACAGTAATTCTAATTCTGGGCTCCGAGAATGGAAGGTGTCTGGAATCAAGGAATCCAGACACCCTTTTCAGAACTCAGCAGCGCATCCAGTGTTGGGTGGCCACTCCAAGTGACCTTCTCTTGATGACCTCTGAGTCCTTGCCCTTGCTGTGTCTTCTTCCAGGAACAATATGGTCCCCATATCTCTTTGCTGGAAGACCACCTCCCTCGGATGTCTTCCGTAACTGCGCCTGGGCAGGGTGGGGACCCCTCTGGGTGTGAAGCTCTGATCATGTTGTGGTCCCCCAGGGGGAGGCAGCCATTGGCTTAATTCCAGCTCTGCTTCCCCAGCGTCTGTCACATAGTTGGTGCTCCAGGGGAGAGCAGAATTAGCGATAAGTGAGGGTGGGTGAGGCGGGGGATTGATGGAGGCATCCAGTGTGGCTTAACCTGCCTCAGACCTATGGGGTTGGCCAAAAGCTCTGTTCGAGTTTTCTGTAACATCTTATGAAAAACTTGAATGTACCTTTTGGCCAGCTCAATATTTGGAACTTGTGGGGGCGGGGCAGAAAGGAACCCCTGGGGCAGACAGGGGATGGCCCTGCTTGCCTGGAGCATTGAGTCCCCCCATGAGGACCAATGCAGGAGATGTAAGAGATGCAGGTTCAGTCCCTGGGTCGGGAAGATCCCCTGGAGGAGGAAATGGCAATCCATTCCAGTATTCTTGCCTGGAGAATCCCATGGACAGAGGAGACTGGTGGGCTATGGTCCATGGGGTCACAAAGAATTGGATACGGCTGAAGCGACTTAGCACACACGCACGCATGAGGACGAAGGTGAGTCAAAGTTCTTCCCCAAGGCACAAGGATGCCTGGCCTAGGAGGGTCCTGGGTCCTGTGGAACTTACAGGGGATTACAAGGCAGCAGGAGGTCAAGGTCCCCTGCCCATTTCTTCACCTGTAACAGTGGTTGCTGTGAAGAGTAAATGAACTAACGCAGGTCAGTTTCAAGTGCTTAGAGAAGTGATTGGCACCTGGTAACCATTCAGTGAGTATGTATCAGTATTGTTATTATTTTGCTGAATTGATGAGGTCGACTTGCCAAATTTGTGACAAGGAGGAAAGCAGTGTCATTTGTCAATGAAGACTGACCCCCATTGTGGCAGACCGGGCCTCGGAAGGATGCGACGAGGTGCAGATGGGAAGGCAAAGGACGGGCAGAGGACAGTGGTGCTCAAGAAGGGCCCATCCTAGGGAAGAGCCAGGCATGCCGAGCAAGCTGGGAGGAAGGATAAACGGGGCTCAGGGACACCGCCCTCCAGAGCAGCGTGGTCAGGAAGGTCATCTCAGGGGATGGGAGCATTGTCCCTGACGTGTCACATGACTCTCTGTGTCTGCTCTCTTCCACCAAGTGCTTGCAAAGTGAGTTGGACCAGGTCTGGGTCCTCTTTGGATGACAACCCAGACTCAGCGAGGTTGAGCGACCTGCCCACAGACACTCAGCCAAGATCCAGGCCATCTGTCAGCTTACTTCCCTGCCACCTGGAAACCACCTGGCCAGCTGGTCTCAAAGGAACTGGGGCTTTCTGCAGACGCGGAGCTAGCCGTGAACTCTGAGGGCAAGTTTCTGATACTGTATTTTGCTGGTGGGACCAGGAGTTATTGTTTGGGTCCTTGGGAACTGGCAAGGCCTCTTGGGAATGTCATCTGTGAGAATCTGTTAACATTTAGAAACACACATTTCCTTTGGTCCTGCCATCCCACACTGGGAATCTCCCCTGCAGAAATGAAAAGCCTATATATAAGGCCACAGGAACGGCTTCCCAGGTGGCACTAGTGGTAAAGAACCGGTCTGTCAATGCCAGAGACTCCAGAGACACAGGTTCGATCCCTGGGTCCCCTGGAGGAGGAAGTAGCAAGCCACGCAAGTATTCTGGCCTGCAAAATTCCATGGGCAGACAGCCTGTCAGGCTACAGTTCATGGGGTTGCAAAGAGTTGGATACAACTGAGCACGCAGACACAAGGCCACAGGAACAGGGCGTTGATAGTCGTGTGTTTGTGGTGTCAACAGCCTAGAAGTAATTGGAAAGTCTATCGGGACTGGAAAGGATGAGTAAGTTATGATACAAACTTTTTTTGGTTATTTTATTTTAAAAATTAGATTTCTTTTTGATAATATATCTTTCTGAGCTGCATGCAAGTGGAATCTTAGTTCTCCAAGCTGAGATTGAACACATGCTCCCTGCTTTGCAAGTTGAGTTCAGTTCAGTCGCTCAGTCGTGTCTGACTCTTTGTGACCCCATGGACTGCAGCACTAGGCTAGCAGAGTCCTAATCACTGGACCATCCTAAAAATTAGATTTCTATGTAGAGAGAGGATGAGGTGGTTGGATGGCATCATTGACTCAATGAACACGAGTTTGAGTAGGCTCCGGGAGCTGGTGATAGAGAGAAAGGCCATCTCTGCATCACTGGCGTGTTGCAGTCCATGGGGTTGAAAGAGTCAGACATGACTGAGAGACTGAACTGAACTGAACTGATGTAGTGATCTGGGGTGCTGTCCTTGATATGAAAGCAATAGTTGGTTTGTCGTGTCCAACTCTTCATATATATTGCTAAGTAAAAAACAAAAACTCTAGTGTGACTAGTAACGTGACTTGTTATAGTTGCTAAGTTGTGTCCGACTCTTTGTGACCCCATGGACTATAGCCCATGGAGGGTTTTTTGTTTTTTTTTTTGTCCATGGAATTTTTCCAGGCAAGAATACTGGAGAGGTTGTCATTTCCTTCTCCAGGGGATCTTCAAGACTTAGGATTCAAACCCAGGTCTCCTGCATTGGCAGGCGGGCGGATTCTTTACCACTGAGCCACTGAGAAAGCCCAGTGTGACTTAGGCAATGGCTTAAAAATTAATTTAAAAGCTCTGGGTTTGAGCTCCCTGCATCATACAGCAAATTCCGACTGGCTATCTATTTTAAATATGGTAATGTATATGTCTCAATGTTACTCTCTCAGTTTGTGCCCCCTCTCCTTCCCCCACTCTTCCAAGTCTGTTCTCCTTGTCCGCGTCTCCATTGCTTCTCTGCAAAGAGGTTCATCAATACCATCTTTCTAGAGTCCATAACAGCAAGAGGAGTGGGATGGGGTGGGAGGTGGGGGACATATGTATACCTATGGCTGATTCACATTGATGTATGGCAGAAACCATTACAATATTGTAAAGCAATTACCCTCAAATTAAATATTCAAAAATTTTTTTAAAAGGGGAGAGAATGTGAAAAAAATAATAAAAATGTCTTACACATATATGTGTATGAGTCTACCTGAGCTGCCTTAACAAAGCACCACAGACTGGAGGCCTTAAACAAGAGACATTAATTTTCTCATTTCTGGACATCTAAGATGAAAGTGCAAGATTGGAGGCTGGGAGTGGCTTGGTGTTCCTAGATTTTGGGTGACTGTACATGGCAGGACAATACTAGGGAATGAGACTGGATGGGGACAGAGGCCCGGAAGTGTAGAGCCTTTTGTTACGAAATAAGACTTGGATGGGTACTTCCCTGGTGGTCCAGTGGCTAAGACTCCATGCTTCAAATGCCTGGGGACCAGGCTAGATCCCTCATTGGGGAACTAGATCCCATATGCCACAAATAAAGATCCGTCATGCTGCAACTAAGACCTGGCACAGCCAAATAAACAAACAAATAAATATTAAAAAAAAAAAAGACTCGAAGAGAGGACATGCAGATCACCCTTCTAAGAGCCCTCCCCATATTACCTCAATGAGCTCTTACAATTGAGTGCACTAGTATTATTGCCATCGTATAGATGGGGAAACTGAGGTATGCGAAGGGGAAGTGGCTTCCGAAGAGTGTCTCAGGTAGTCAGCTGTAGGATGAGAATTCCAGCCCAGGCAGCCCTGTTCCAGAGGTTCTTTGCCCTGACTGCCTCTGTATAGAGGAATCTGTTCTGTTCGTAGGGGCAACCTTGACCAACATTTTTAAGCCCCAAGACAGCAACTGCTGCCTTTGCTGTGTTTTGGAGACTCTCCTGGTACCTAGTCTTAGCCCGATACCTGGCAGACACTCTCCATTCTTCAGACTTGGAAGAATGAATGAACTCTGGGAGACAGACAGGGAGTGCTGTGCTCATTTAACAGATGAGGAAGCTGAGGTTTGGGATGATTCTCCCCCAAGGCCGTTCAGGTGACTCCACACCAGGATTTCTCCCCTTTACCTATGCTTCCTCGTGAGCCTTATAGGAATCTTGTAACCGCAGAGGTGTTTATTCCCCTCCCAGGTAGGGGAGACTGAGGGCCTGAGAAGAGGAGAGCCTGCCAGATCTCTCACGGTAAGCAGAAGCAGAGAATGCTCTGGTTCAAGATCCTGGGTCTCACCTAATCCCTAAGAGGCACGTTGTTCTCATGACACATCTGGATGTGGTTGGCAGAGGCCCCTCGTGTGGAGGGTTTTCTTTCTGAGTACCTTTTTATAGACTTGTAATGAAATTCTCTTGTGCTTTGCAGATCCCAGCTTGCCGCTGTAAAGATAATTCCTGCTCCAAGCAGAAGACAGAATCTTCTTGTTTGTTTTCCGAACAGTAGTAGAGGCAGGTGTACCTCTCTTAAACATCTTTGTTGCTATTTGAAAACATATCCTTCCATAGTGGGGGGCAGGTGTGGAGATAGAAATAGTAGCAGGAGAAATATTGTGCTGTGTGTTTTCCCTGTGACCTTGCTGAACGCTCCTGACCTCTCTGGTCAGTGTTATCCTCCCCTTTTGGGGTCTTCCGTTATGGCTTAGCNATTTGAAAACATATCCTTCCATAGTGGGGGGCAGGTGTGGAGATAGAAATAGTAGCAGGAGAAATATTGTGCTGTGTGTTTTCCCTGTGACCTTGCTGAACGCTCCTGACCTCTCTGGTCAGTGTTATCCTCCCCTTTTGGGGTCTTCCGTTATGGCTTAGCTGGTAAAGAATCTGCCTGCAGTGTGGGAGACCTGGGTTTGACCCCTGGGTTGGGAAGATCCCCTGGAGAAAGGAAATGCTACGCACTCTAGAATTCCATGAATTGCATAGTCCAGGGGGTTGCAAAGAGTCGGACACAACTGAGTGACTTTCACTTTCACTTTCACTTTGACTGAAGGAAATGAGGTTCAGAGAGGAGATGGTTTGTGCCCAAGGGAAGGTGCTAAGTGACAGCAACAAGACTTGCTGTTTGACTGTGTCTGGAGTCTTGCCTTCCTTAGTTGCTTCCTATGTGGCCCCTGCTTAAGTCTAGGCTCCTCACCATCTTCTTTCTTCTGGACCATTTCACATCCTAGGCTCTGGGCCTCAAATCCTGCCCCCCCCTCCAATGCCTTTAGCTTTTCCTAAACCACAAACCTCTTCAGACTTTTCCCTGCTTAAAACACCAATGGGTCCCAGTTGGTCTTGGGAAGAAATCCAGCTCACTTGGATTCACTTCTCTCCTCCAGTTGGGATATTTTTTACAATGAGTCTTCATAGGAGTCTTCTTTTGAGACAGTATTGTTGCTGTTATTCAGTTGCTGAGTAGAGTCTGACTCTTTGTAACCCCACGGACTGCAGTAAGCTAGGCTTCCCTGTCCTTGATTATCTCCCAGAGTTTGCTCAAACTTATGCCCATTGAGTCGGTGATGCCGTCCAACCATCTCATCCTCTGTTGCTCCCTTATCCTCCTGCCCTCAATCTTTCCCAGCATCAGGGTATGGTGGACCAATAATCATACTGGGTAGAGTGGGATTGCAGCCTTACACACCACCTCTCACACAGGAAAAGGAAATGCAGCTTCCATAATTTCTGAAAATGACCTTAACTGTGGTGTTGAGTAGCAGCAGAAAGCAGAGAGGGACCCACAATTTGTTAGTCTTGGAATCTCAGTCTCTTCCACGATTGCATGTCTCAATAGCAGAGTCCCTTTCAGGTACATGCTCAGACTTTAAGGGTCTCCTCCTTTCTCGGCATCTGCAAGAGGTGGAGGTGATGCTTCCATGACCCTGAGGAGGTGGGGGCTTGTGGTGTCCCTGGGTCTGCTTGACTTTGTGATGGCAGGTCCCATTTGGGCTGATCTGGTCCCTGGACCTCTGTGTCAGATCTAACGAGGGTCAGCTGGGCACAGCTAGCCTCCAGGGCATCATCTGGGCACACATTGCAAATGGTGTTGGCGCTGTGTTTCTGCTCTCAAATCTCGTATTCTGTGGCTCCTTCCTTCTGACTTGAGCCTCAGCAGGTCCCCTTGTCCTTTTTGCCTCTCACCAAGGCATTCGGGAGAAGATTCTTGAGAGTCCCTTGGACTGCAAGATCAAACCAGTCAATCCTAAAGGAAATCAGTCCTGAATATTCATTGGAAGGACTGATGCTGATGCTGAAGCTCTAATACTTTGGCCACCTGATGTGAAGAGCTGACTGTTTGGAAAAGACCCTGATATTGGGAAAGACAGAGGGCAAGAGAAGAAGGGGGTGACAGAGGATGAGACGGTTGGATGGCATCACTGACTAGATGGACATGAGTTTGAGTAAGCTCCAGGGGTTGGTGAAGGCCAGGAAAGCCTGGTGGGGCCACGAAGAGTTGGATACGACTGAATGACTGAACTGAAGGCATCTGGGAAATTTTGGATGCTCTGTTGATCATGAGGAATGAGCAGTGCCTCCTTCGGGTCATGTATCCAGACATGCCCTCTGTCGATGCTTCCTATTGCCCTTGACTGCCATGATGGAGGTTGGATCACATGCCAGGCCCAGCTTCTCCTAGCGGGTTGCAGCCTCTTCTGGTGCTGCCTTGGTCGGTGGGTCATGCACCTGCTATCCTCCAGTTTCTCCAAATTATGTGGATATTTCTACTTAAAGGTCGCAGGCAGGTCCCTTCTCCATTCCGCCTCCTTCTCTCTTCTCTTCAAGAGCTCTCTTCTCTTCTGCCACTCTCCTTCTCGTCTACCACGGCTTCCCTCTGTCAATCTCTCTTCACTCCAAGGTGGCATTCTTGTTCTTCTCTTTTCTGGGACCCTAAAGCAGAATGGTTAACAGAGAATGAGATTTATAATAAGGAAGAGGAGATAGAACTATGTATCTGTATAATGTGTCTAAACATTATTCATGTTACAGTAAATGAAATGAACCCTTGGGCTTCTCATTAACCCTGCAAGGCTTAAGATAAAAGAACAGGCTCAGAGATTAGGTGATTTCTGAAAGTCAGAAAATTAGTGAAGAGTCTGAAATGGATCCTAGGGCCCTGACTCCCAGGTCAATGCTTGTCTCAATAGGCAGAGACAAAGACTTATGGGATGTCATGGAGGGCACAGACTTTGGAGTCAGACAGACCAAGGCATGAATTCTGGTCCCCCCAGTTCTGGTAAATGATATTGGGGAAGCCTGTTAATGATATTAACTAAGCCTGTTTCATAAGCCCATAACTGATGGAATTAATACTTATCTTTCAGTCTTGTTGTTGCAAATAAATAGAATGATGTAAAGTACAGACTCCATGATAAGTTAGGATGCATTTGGCTACCCATAACAGAACACCTGATGAGAAGAGCTGACTCATTGGAAAAGACCCTGATGCTGGGGAAGATTGAGGGCAGGAGGAGAAGGGGACGACAGAGGATGAGATGGTTGGATGGCATCACCGACTCAATGGACATGGGTTTGGGTGGACTCTGGGAGTTGGTGGTGGACAGGGAGGCCTGGCATGCTATGGTTCATGGGGTTGCAAAGAGTGGGACATGACTGACTGAATTGATTGATTGAAAAGAACACCCCCTCCTCAACTGGCTTAATCAATAATTAACTTATTATCTCACATAAAAGGGAGTCCAGAGATAAGGTTGTTGCAGGATTGTCTAATTCAGCAGCTTAACAATGTCAACAAAGACTGGATCCTCTCCATTGCCTCTCTGCTCTTTATCCTCAGCGTTTTCACTAGCACCCTTCATAGTTGCAATATGGCTGCTGCAGCTCCAGACATCAGACTCTCCCATACCCACATCCAGAAGCAGAAGTAGGACATTTTTCTTCCCTGTGCATGTCTTTTGAAGAGTAAAGAAATCGTTCTCAGATGATCTCCATCCATCTTCCACTTGTGTTTTTTTTTTTTTTTTTTTTTTTTTTGTCAGAACAGATCACATGTTATTCTGGGTACCTATAGCTACAAAGGAAATCACCCCCAAATTCAGTGACATACCCACAACAATCATTTATTTGGCTTTCAAATCTGCATTTTGGGAAAGGCAACTCAACTTTGCTCCATGCCTAAGCTGGGGTGGCTCCACTGGAAGCTACAGAATCCAGTTTCAAGATGGCAACTTCACCCCATTGACAAGTTAGTGGTAGCTTTTGACTGCGAGCTCCGCTGGGACTGTGAGCCAGAAACCTTGATCTTCTTCATGTGGACCTCTCCTTGGGCTGCTCAGGTGTCCTCAAAGTATGGTGGCTGTGTTCCAAGAACAAGCCTCCACAGAGAACCAGGTGGAATACTACCCATGACTCTGCCTTAGGGCTTCACTGGTATCTCAACTGGTAAAGAATCCGCCTGCAATGCAGGAGACCTCAGTTTGATCTCTAGGTTGGGAAAATACCCTGGAAAAAGAGTGGCTACCCACTCCAGTATTCTGGCCTGGGGAATTCCATGGACTGTATCTCTTGGGGTCACAAAGAGTCGGACACAACTGAACGACTTTCACTTTTGCCTTAGAAGTCATACGGCATTTTTCTGCCACAGACACAATCCCACCCAAATTCAGACGGAGGGTATACCAAGACCCCTGCCTGTCAATGGGATGAGTGTCAAATATATATTCAGAACAGCACATGGGATGGGATTTATATGGGTGAAACCATTTTCAGAAAATATAATTTGCTTCACATGGTAACCTATTAACTAAACAACAAAGAAGATGAGACCACCACATTTGGTTCAGACCTACCTGGATTTAAGGGAGTGGTAAAGGTCTGTCTAGTCAAGGCTATGGTTTTTCCAGTGGTCATGTATAGACATGAGTTGTACTATAAAGAAAGCTGAGCACAGAAGAATTGATGCTTTCGGACAGTGGTGTTGGAGAAGACTCTTGAGAGTCCCTTGGACTGCAAGGAGATCCAACCAGTCCATCCTAAAGGAGATCAGTCCTGGGTGTTCACTGGAAGGACTGATGTTGAAGCTGAAACTCCAATACTTTGGCCACCTGATGCGAAGAGCTGACTCATTGGAAAAGACCCTGATGCTGGGAAAGATTGAGGGCTGGAGGAGAAGGGGACGACAGAGGATGAGATGGCTGGATGGCAAAATCAACTTGATGGACATGGGTTTGGGTGGACTCCAGGAGTTGATAATGGACAGGGAGGCCTGGCGTGCTGCGGTTCATGGGGTTGCAAAGAGTCGGACATGACTGAATGACTGAACTGAACTGAACTGATGGGTTAAGGTTGATATAGAAGAAAAAAGAGACTACAGTTAGCTAGGCCACCAAAGTATTGTACTGGGGGCAGGTCAACAAATGATAGGGCTTCCCAGGTGGCACTAGTGGTAAAGAATGCAGCTGCCAAAGCAGGAGACATAAGAGATGTGGGTTCAATCCCTGGGTTGGGAAGATCCCCGGGAGGAGGGCGTGTCAAGCCACTCCAACCTTCTTGCCTGGAGAATCCCATGGACAGAGGAGCCTGGCGGGCTTCAGCCCATAGGATCACAAAGAATAGGACACGACTGAAGTGACTTAGCACGCAAGCACACAAATGATAACTTTTACTGTCATCAGGCATCTAGTTCTAAGATCAGGTGGATATACAGAGAAAGTCCTCTGTGCAGCTAATCAGAGCAGATGTGTCCCCCAGAATTAGTTTCTCAAGGGCAGCTGTACCAGCTGAGTTGACTTTTCTCACTAAGCTCCCTGCGCCATTATGAGCTACCCTCATGTCTTGACTTTCCCTCATGCCTGAAGGGCTAACATTTTATTGGTATGGAACATTCCAGCAGGGCAAGTTAGTGGTGAGTTGAGCCTTTTCTGGGGCCACCTCTGCCATTGTTCCTTCATGCCTGTCTATTTCCTTGTAGCTGTTTTCGGGTGTTAGAAAATTGGATTAAGCTTCAATCGCATTTTCCCCTAAACACAAAAGTCCAAAATTAGTAGCACATTTCTAACAGACCTCACTTCAAGCCACATCAAATTAACTGGAGTCATTTTAAAATGGTCCTGTATATATTGTGCAGCATGGATTGAAAAGGTTTATGAAGTGAGGTATGTTTGTAAATACTGGAAAGCTCAAAATTGTTTTGACCTTGTGATATTTGAACCATATTCTTGTAAACTGTATTCAACTTGGAATTGACATCCTGTGGATTTACAGCCGTTTTCTCTGCTACATATTGCTTTGGAATTTTATTACAAGCTCGTTTGATGATACTTTGTTTTTATAAACCTTGATGTTATCCGAAGTTGAATAAGATCAAAGGATATTGAAGAGACAAACCTCTTCTGAGAGCTCCTATTCAGCCCTCAGAACTCGCTCATCTTAGAAATGAGGAAATTGAGGCTCAAGGAGGTGAAATAAGTGATTTAAGCCACATAGAGCGTGGGTGTCTGGGATAAGAGTTGAATTCAAGGCTCCTAAATGCAGATTGGGTGCATTCTCGGCTGGAATGAATGCACACATTCAAGGGACATATGTAGCTTGAACTCTACACTGAGCTTCCTCCCTTAGTAGCTATGTGCCTTTGTTGTTTGGTCGCTAGGTTGTGTCTGACTGTTTGTGATACAATGGACTGCAGCGTCGCAGTCCTGCAGGATTGCAGGCTTCCCTGTCCTCCACTGTCTCCCAGAGTTTGCTTAAACGCATGTCCCTTGAGTCAGTGATGCCATCCAACCATCTCATCCTCTGTTGCCCCCTTCTCCTTTTGTCCTGTCTTTCCAGGCATCAGGGGCCTTACCGAGTTGGTTCTTCACATCAGGCGGCCAAAGTATTGGAGCTTCAACGTCAGCATTAGTCCTTCCAGTGAATATTTAGGCGAGATTTCCTTTAGGATGAACTGGTTCGATCTCCTTGCAGTCCAAGGGACTCTCAGGAGTCTTCTCCAGCACCACAGTTCAAAAGCATCAGTTCTTCGGCACTCAGCCTTCTTTATAGTCCAACTCTCACATCCGTACGTGACCACTGGAAAAACCATAACTACCTTGACTACCTGGGTTGTGTCTTTAACCTCTCTGAGCCTCGGTTTTCCCTACCCCTGTAGAGTGGGGATATGTGTCCTATTCTCAGGGTGGTTGCAAGAGTTAAAAGAGGTGATAGCAAGCATGAAACAGAGCCTAGGACCTGGTTCCCAGAAGGTGCCTCATTCCCATTTTGTTCTCTTTTCTAAATGACTCCTTGCCTAGTGTTTATGC
>SJYV01052107.1:0-11768 GCA_006410875.1 Neotragus pygmaeus | reverse complement strand
TGCCATTTCCTTCTCCAACGCATGAAAGTGAAAAGTGAAAGTGAAGTCGCTCAGTCGTGTCCGACCCTCTCTGGGCAGCTGCTCCCATCTCCTTTCCGCTCTTCACTCTGCCACCCTACTAATCTTCCTAAACAGTCCCTGGTTTCCTGATGCTTTCTTTGTTGGAAAAATTCAGCAGAACACAGTGAGATGGAGCGAGCCCCCACCAGATGCATCCCTGGTTTCTCTCCCCTTGACTTCATCACGCCCTGTCCCTGAGCAGGTGTTTACTATCTTGATGTCTCACCATCCTCCTCTGTGATATGAAAGGATGTCATTCAGTTCAGTTGCTCAGTCATGTCTGACTCTTTGCGACCTCGTGGACTGCAGCACGCCAGGCTTCCCTGTCCATCACCAACTCCTGGAGCTTGCTCAAACTCATGTCCATTGAATTGGTGATGTCATCCAACCATCTCATCCTCTGCCATTCCCTTCTCCTCCTGCCTTCAATCTTTCCCAGCATCAAGGTCTTTTCCAAGGAGTTGGTTCTTCACATCAGGTGGCCAGAGTACTGGAGTTTCAGCTTCAGCATCAGTCCTTCCAGTGCATATTCAGGGTTGAATTCGTTTAGGATTGACTGGTTGGATCTCCTTGCAGTCCAAGGGACTTTCAAGAATCTTCTCGAACACCACAGTTCAAAAGCATCAATTCTTCGTGCTTAGCTTTCTTTATAGTCCAACTCTCACATCCATACATGACCACTGGAAAAACTATAGCTTTGACTAAATTGACCTTTGTTGGCAAAGTAATGTCTCTGCTTTTTAATATGCTGCCTAGGTTGGCCATAACATTTCTTCCAAGGAGCAAGCATCTTTTAATTTCATGGCTGTAGTCACCATCTGCCATGATTTTGGAGCCCCCCAAAATAAAGTCTGTCACTGTTTCCATTTTTTCCCCTATTTGCCATGTAGTGATGGGACCAGATGACATGATCTTAGTTTTCTGAATGTTGAGTTTTAAGCCAACTTTTTAACTCTCCTCTTTCACTTTCCTCAAGAGGCTCTTTAGTTTGTCTTCGGTTTCTGCCATAAGGGTGGTGTCATCTGCATATCTGAGGTTATTGATATTTCTCCCGGCAATCTTGATTCCAACTTGTGCTTTACCCAGCCCAGCGTTTCTCATGATGTACTCTGCATAGAAGTTAAATAAGCAGGGTGACAATATGCAGCCTTGACATACTCCTTTCCTGATTTGGAACCAGTCTGTTGTTCTAGGTCTAGTTCTAACTGTTGCTTCTTGACCTGCATACAGATTTTCAGGAGGCAGATGAGGTGGTCTGGTATTCCCATCTCTTTNATAAGCAGGGTGACAATATGCAGCCTTGACATACTCCTTTCCTGATTTGGAACCAGTCTGTTGTTCTAGGTCTAGTTCTAACTGTTGCTTCTTGACCTGCATACAGATTTTCAGGAGGCAGGTGAGGTGGTCTGGTATTCCCATCTCTTTAAGAATTTTCCGCAGTTTGTTGTGATCCACACAGTCAAAAACTTTGGCATAGTCAATAAAGCAGAAATAAATGTTTTTCTGGAACTTTCTTGCTTTTTCGATGATCCGGCGGATGTTGGCAATTTGAACTCTGGTTCCTCTGCCTTTTCTAAATCCAGCTTGAACATCTGGAAGTTCGTGGTTCACATACTGTTTAAGCCTATCTTGGAGAATTTTGAGCATTACTTTGCTAGTGTGTGAAATGAGTGCAATTGTAGTGCAGTAGTTTGAGCATTCTTTGACATTGCCTTTCTTTGGGATTGGAATGAAAACTGACCATTAGTGGAATGTTAAGAACCCTGATTCCTCTGCTTAAAAACTCTCTGAATCTGCCTCACTGATAATTTTAATACAATATTGCCTTTTTTTTTTGGTCTTCAAAAAACACACTATTCTTCTTTTTTCAATGTAATCACGATTGACTTCCAAAAACAGGCATTTACATCTTCCAAGCATTTCCTTTTAATTGGGAACTTAGTTTCCAGAATACAAGCACTAAAATATTAAAACATTCTATTTTGTTGTCATTATAAGACAAAAGAGAATCTAGCATAAGTCAAGGAAATCCTTTCACACTTCAGGCCTTTTTCAAGGAACTGGCATTGTTGTTTTCATTTAGCAAAATTTGACCTAATTTAGTAATTCTTCTTCCCTCTGATGTGACTTCAAACTCAGTGACATCTCCCAGAACCACAGTGCCAAAGCCATCGAATCCCTGAAGTGTGCCAACACTCTCCTGATCACTCTTCCTCACGGTGTGAATTCTTGACGCTGCACACTTGTCTACAAGCTCTTGAGGGAGCAGCTGGATGGGTTAGTGGTTGACTTAGCTGCCATGGCTATACCGGAAGTCACCCGTTATTTTTTTATACACCTTCATGTGTTTGTCAGAGAAAATTTTGGAAATGTAGATGGACACAGGGAAGAAAATGAAGGTTGCTCTAGTTATGAGGGAAATTCTTGCTTTTAATCTAGAACAAGACACCATCTTTTTGTGAAAATTTCTTCCCTTCTTCTACCTTCAACCCCGTCTTTAGCTTTCAGCTCCCTTTGGTGCTCCCCTAGGTGCCTCTTGGAGGATGGTACTATTATGGGAGACTGAGTATTAATAATATGGGGGTAATCAAATCAGAAAGGTCTGGGTGACGCTTAATTTCATCATGGCCTAGTTGACCCTTGGGGCTTCCCTGGTGGCTCAGTGGTAAAGAATCTGCCTGTCAGTGCAGGAGATGCAGGTTTNGCCTGGTGGGCTGCCATCTATGGGGTCGCACAGAGTCAGACACGATTGAAGCAACTTAGCAGCAGCAGCAGCGTCCCTTGACTTTGCTTTGATTTGTCCAAAGAGAATTAAATAGTTCAGTTGAAGTTCCCCCTACCTGAAGGCGGGGGAACTGAATCAGATGCTATCTTAAGGCCCTTCTGGTCATAAGATCAATGTTTTTATGACCTAGAAGTCCTGGGCAAGAGTCAACTATTACCTTGTGTCTGCAGAGCCAGAGAAGGAAAAAGCAGTAGTGTCTACATGACTGTATGCCAAATGCCAGAGACGGAAGGACTTGGAGCAAGAGATCAGGAGTTCTCCTGTAGTTATGTTTATTGTGAGGCGGTGGAGACAGCAAAACACAGTTATTGGGAAGTCAGTGACGTCTTTTAAACACTGGTGATCTTTGAACTGCATTAACTGTGGTCTAATCTGGATCCGAGAGAATTTACACCTCTCTTATGTCTGTGTTGGTCTGCTGCCTTCCACTTTTTTCTCCCATTTTCTCATTTATTTCATTAGTTATTATGACTGTGAGGTGGGTAGGTGACAGATACTGCAAAGGCAGAAGCTTGAGCAAAGACAGGCCAAAACTTGCCCAAATTCACATGCTCATTTCTGCCTCTGACACTCGGAGAGAGTTGAGTAATTGCTGTTCTTCCTAATACTGCAGGCAGCAGCCAAATTCTCAGCATTCTTTTACCTTTGCTGCTGTTTTCACTTGCCAGGGAGTTTCCTTAAGCAGCAGCTGAATTTAAAGAAGCATAACAGTGATCATGCACGAAAGGAGGGGCCCGGGCTGCACGGCACTTGCGTCTCATGTGGGGAGGGGGAAGTGAATGAGGCTCTGCGGAGGGCCCTGCCGCCCCCCCGGGGGAGCACTCTGCATGTGTGTGAGATGGCAAATCTTCAGTGAAGATGTCTCCCATCCAGGTCAACCGTGAAGCTTGGAAAGTTGTCTCTTGGGATCTAGAAGCTTCACCCTTACTTTGCACATTGTCCAGCGACAGGGCATTGTGCTGCTAGGCGGTGTGGACCTCTGGCTCTTAAACTTGATGTCATACGTATGGTTCTAAAGAATGCCATGCTCAGCCCAGCCCGTGGTGTACACCAGTAGTCAGCCTGCTATGCCTTGTGAATATTACATTTTTGCCAAGAGCAGCCTTTCAGAATGAGGTACTGGTTAATTCCAGTTGGGTATTTATTCATTAATAAGTCTGCTGAGCACTAAATACTCTTTTGAGAGTATGTGACAGGAGAAAACTCAGCAACTATTATGTGGATCTCTTCCATGAAGCAATGTGAATTTATTTAAGTTCTGATTTTCTATGACATTCTGCTTTATACACCCAAAGATTATTATTATTTTTGCTCTAATGTGTAAAACTTTTGTAAGTTTAATAATAACTGAATAGACATTTTATGTTCTTAAATGGAGAACACTTCTAGTAGAGTACTATGGGTTGCTCTGTCTTTCCTCCTTTTCTTTTTTAAAGATAATATTAAAAGTTAAATCCTGTTCCGGCTCTTATCCTCTCTCTTGCAGGGTAGATTTCTGGATAGCTAGTAGTAGTGGCATCTGAAATAGCCATTGAGGTGTGGGTGGTATTCACTTAGTAACCTGAGCTTTTGCCTGAAGAGCTTCTGCTTAACTCTTCTTTGCTGTTTCAATAGGTCTTTATTAGGTTTTCTTCCTGCTAGGTTGATGCATATTCGCTTAAGAACTTTTAAATTGTGGGGGTAGTAAAAAAACTTTGAATGCCTGAGGCCCTACACTCAGAAGCAGCCAGAAGGTTTAGTGTGTATCTGTTAGCAGGAGAAGTCTTCCAGAAGGTCCCTTTGGTACCTCTCGCACCCACAGCTTTGTGCTGTGGTTTGGCCCTCCTCCTTTCCTGATGAATCCTTGCCGTGGCCCAGTGTAGCTGACTCTCATGTGCTCTGAAAGCCATTGGAAAGGCACGTGCTCCAGCCTCTTCCCATTTGCCTCCACCTCCTCCCCAGTATGGCTGCACGCAGCTCCCTCTCTGGCTGTGCATAACCCGCCTCTGAAGAGAAGTTTGGTGCCAAGGGTCGCGTCCTGTGTGAGGACCCTTCCAATAATGGTGTCCAGGCTGGCAGACTGGCAGAAGAGTCTGTAGTAATGTTTGGGGGGGAGAGCAGTGTTTGCCAGTACATAGAACTCGTTTGACACTATGGAATATGATACTGTGGATTAGAAAGTGCTAAAAACGTAAAAGAATCTTTTATGAAGTTGTGGTAGCCATACTGGCTTAAGAAGATGTGTCCAGGATGATAAAATGTATCCGTAGCATCAGCAACTGGCCCCTGGTCCAGTTACAGATGTGACTTTGAGAGCCAGGAAGTTGTGATAATTCCTTCTTTATGACTTTGCATATAGAGTGTGTGCACGTGCGTGTGTGTGTTCAGTTGCTGTGGCACAACATGAAGAATACTCTGCACTGTGTTATGGATATGCTGAGAACAGCTTCCATGCTTGAAGTAAATCAAGTGTACTATCTTCTCTGTAGATCAGCAAACTGAAAATGACTTCTTAATAAATAAAGATGGTGCATTGTCTTATGACATTAAAAAAACAATTTTAATTAAAGTGCTTTGGCTTTTAAACTGCCTGGTTAATTGGGATAGCTATCTGGACAAGTGGAACTCAGGAAAATGAGTGACTTCTTTTCTTGGTGATTGGGACCAAAGTTTTACTATCCTTAAGGCAGTGTGGGCTGATTTATAGTAGATTATCACTAAACATAACTTCTGGCCTTACAAANGCGCCCGAGGCCGCGGCGCCCGCTCCTCACGCGCCGTCGGGCACCGGGCTCCGCCCGGCTGGCACAGCCCCGCGCCGCCGCGTCCCGGACGCACACACAGGGGCCCATTCTTCCCGGCTCCGTGCAACCATATGGCAAATCCGCGTCGACACAGCACCCCCCGCTCATTCAGGCGCAGAATGTCCCGCAACGGGGAACAATCAGAACTCTGTTCGCGTCTATTATGGATGCGGACGGGCGAGAAAAAAAATCATTTAACTCCAAGAGATAGCCAGCTAATTACCAACCATATGCGAGCCCGGATTCAAAGTGGTGCCGAGGAGTTCATTCTGAATCGGGGCGACTTTATTAGGTACAGAAGACAGATGTCCGGACACCACACGCATCACAGAAAATCGTGTCGGGGAGTTCTTGAAACGTCCGGGAGAGCTCTTTAAATATTAAAGACCCAGCCCTGCTGAGGGGCTGGGCCGGGGTCCTCTGGGAGCCCCAGACCGGGGAACAAGCCTTAGCAACCGCGACAGCGGCAGACGCCGGCCCTGAGGCCCAAGGGCGGGGTCCCCGCCTGCGGCCTCTTCCCCCGGGGCTCCCACGCCTGGTTCTTGGGTGCTCTAGGCAGGGGGGAGGAGGTGCGCAGGGACCCTCCCGGCAGCGATGGGTCAGAGGGTGGCTGTGCTCGGACACCAAGTCCCCTCGTGGACCCCAGGAAAGCAGCCAGAAGGAAGATGGGGTTGGTGGGGGCCGAGAGTCTGGTTCCACTAGGCCAGCCAGAGCCCAGATGGGTTGGGGCTGTGTGCACAGTAGGTCTTTCAATGGACTTTAGTGAACGAGTGAATGAATGAATGAACCAAGGGCAGCCAACCCAACCCCCAGGAGAAAGTCCCTTTGGGGTGGGTGGGAGTGTGGGGGCCAGTGAGGAAGGAAAACACTTCTGATTTCTTAACCAAGAAAATAGCCTCCGGCCATACGCCCCATTCTTTGAAGAAGGAAAAAGAGAAAGCTCGAGAGAGAGAGAGAGAGAGAGAGAGAGAAAATCTTTCTCTGTTTTCCATGCAATGCAATTACGTTCCAGCTTTTTCTCCTTGTTATTCTTTTAAGCCAAATGTCTGAATAAAGGGATTATTCCCCCGCTTCCCCCCCCCACCCAGGACCGTGGGGGCCTCTGCTGGCTAGATTAACTGCTGCCCGTGGCTTCCACATCTTCTATGAAAATAAGTGAGGTCAGCTGCCATTCAATTGTCACAGCATATATATTTGAAAATTCAAATATTTGAATCAAAGGAAAAAGGAGGATTTGCATTTCTGCCCAACGCGACGAGCGCGATCGGCGAGCGGCACAACGGAGCCGGTTCAGCCGGAGCGGACTGTCTCCTCGCGGGAGGATCCTGTGCGAAGGCGCCCGGTGCTTCCTCCTTTGTTTCTTCTGCCTTTGCTTTGTGTTGTGTTTTTCTTTCCCGTTAGCCGCTCCATCCAGGAGGGTGTTTTCTGGAACTTGGTGATTGACTTTGGTTTCAAGGACATAAAGGAACAAGGAAAAACTCCCAAGAAACGCTCACATCAGAGGCCCCTCTGGCACAAAAGCAAAATTTAATTGAACATGCAAGGGTGGAAAAATAGATATACGGGACTCCCAATACCACCAGAATGGGCTAATCAGCTGACTCCAGCTGGACTGGATGAGGCTGCTAATGAAGGCCCGGGGGGCGGGGCGGAGGCCCAGCAGCTCCGAAGCCCTCGGCCTGGGCTCGGCCTGCAGACGGGCCGATTCTCCAGGGGACCCGAGTCTGTCAGTCCAGATGCGCCCTCTCCCCAGTTAGTGTCAGGGCACACCACCAAGGGCTTTGCTCCTGGCTTCCTCATCTTGTCCTCCGAAAATGGCATTTTGTGGGACTCCCCACTTCCATGAGGAGTCCCCAGGTGTTGGGACGCTGCTTCTAGCGGAAACTGGCTGGGAGGCAGCATCATGCGCTGAATCAGGTCTCAAAGACTGGCCTGCGTGGGTCTGGAGGCCAGGGGCGTGGCCTCTCTGTCTGGACAGGGGTCTGGACAGGTGTCTCCCCTCAGTAGAGTTGGGGTTGGGTGGGTGCTGGGGTATTAGTCCCTCAGGGCTGCTCTGACAACGTCCCTTGGACATTCACGTCTCCAGTCCTGGAGCTGAAATCCCAGACCCAGCTGTGGGCAGGGCCGGTCCTCCTGGGGCCCCCCTCCTGGGCGTGGAGACGGCCGTCTCCTCCCGTGTCCTCACAGCGTGGTCCCTCTGAGTGTGTCTGCGTCCTGATCTCTCCTTATGAGGACGGCAGTCCTGTGGGATTAGGGCCCCATCCTTGTGACCTCGTTTGAACTGACTCACCTCTTTAAAGGTCATCTCTCCAGATAAGGTTACTCTCTGAGACACTGGGGCTTAGGGCTCCAGGAGAAGTTTTCGGGGGACACAGCGCAGCTCAGCCCACAATCCTGGGCTTCCAGTCAGGGCCTCATGCCCTGTGACCTGGGATGCCCAGTGGTAGCTACCCTGTCCTGCTGCCAGCACCCTGGGTCAGTGTGGGAGCTGGGGGTGGGGGTGGGCTTGGTGACCGCCGCTCGTGACTAATGCAGGCTTTAGGGCCTCACGCTTTTCAGAGAGGCCTCCAGGGGCATCCGGAGACCCCTGTCCTTCCAGACCCATCCCACCTCCCTTCTGGACTGAATATTCTCCTTGGAGTCCAGAAATGGATGCTTATCTCAAGCCCAGCTCCTTTGGAACTGGGCCTCAGTCCAGGGGGGCAGGGCCACCTCGAGGGCCCCAGTCCCCTTCCTGGGCCTTGGGCTGGCGGCTCTGCCAAGCCCCTTGCCCCACAGAATCAGCGCTTCCTGCTCTGTCCCTCGAGTCTGGCTTGGGCTTTTCTCTCCTTTTTTCCCCTCTCTTATCACGTTCCTGACTTTCTTTCCCAATGTCCCCCCACCCCCCATGATTTCTAAATCCAAATCCAGGCCCAGTAGGGGCTGAAATGTGAGACGGGCTCCACACTCTGCGGGATGACCTGGGACCAAAGCCCGGCACCCCCCCGCCCCCAATTGCTGTGTGACCCATGCAGGTTTTCCTGACCTCTCTGAGCCTTGGCAGGCCTCTTCCATGTCAAGCAAAATGCTGACCAGGCTCGTGGGCAGAGTGAGAAGGAGCTAATGAAAATGGCTGAAAAAACACTCCAGGCATTTAAAAAATGTCACGTAATTGCAAAATAATAATGATAACAACAATATACCTTGGAATTTTGCTGGAACCTAGAGTGGGCCCAAGTGGAATTTGGCAAGGAGGGGGCCTGCCCTGGCCTCTGTCCAAGGGGCTTTCGTTACTGAGGCGACTCCAGGACTCCGTTCGAAGGCGACTCCTCTTGTGAGGTGGTCCTGCCTCGTACCCCTGCTCCCCCACTGGCCCTGGGCCAGCTCACCGAGTTGCTGCCACAAGGCTCAGGTCACACGGTTGGCAAACCACTGGTGTTATTTTTAATTTTTTTTAAAATTCCCAACATGAAAATAGCCTTCTGTTTCCCTCTGATTGTAGAAGTATTATACACTCATTGTGAAAAAATGCAAAAAATACAGTAATGCATCAAAAAGAAAGTAAAATTCCTCCAGACAGAGCCTCCTACCCTACATCATCAGAGATGGCGGTCTGGGGCTCTACACAATTCTGGGACCCACGTTTACTTTTTAGATGCAAAGTACATATTCTAGTACATATTTTAAAGCGTTAGAGTAAATATATACACACACATAGCTTAATTTCAAAATATTTAACCATGATGAGAGGTTTAAGACCCATAATATGAGTGTGGTAAACGAAATGACAGACACACCGTTTGGAGGAAAGATTTCAGCACAAGTGGCAGCTGGCGACTGCAGCAAAATCTGTGTCTTGGTACGTGTTGGTGAAGGGCTGGACCCTCCCCAGCTGACAGGAAGGAACATGGTGACACCAACGGGAGGAAAGTAGGGATGCTTGCAGAGGCTGCTCGCCGGGAGACGTGCGGTCACGGGACGTGAGGTCCAGGGTGGCCAGCGAGGCTTGGGCAGGGCTGCCGTCCCAGGACACCTCTCGGGGGTGGAGGAGTGCTCCACCATTCCCACGAGGCCTCCAGTACCGTTCCCACGAAGATGGAAGTCTCCGGTTAATGAAGTAATCACAGGGGTTAGGTTAGACAAACCATGTTTGTCTCAAACGAATGTGCAAACCTTGTTTGAACTGTTTCCTGGAAAGAAATGAAAGGGGAGGCCTGAGGGGGGCACCTGTTATTTCCACGTTGATAGGAAATGGTTTCCATCCCATGACCATGGAAACTTCATGGTGCCTCCAGCTGTGTATTTACCACGAGCCCTCCTGCCTCCCCACAGCTTGTCACCATGTCGGTGCAGGTCCTAGCCTGGCAGGTTGGGCATCAGGGGTCGGCGGAGCTCTCTGGCCCAGGCCTGAGTGTCAGCTGGTGCCCCTGTGACGTCCCCCTCTGAGCCCCTGAGCCAGCTTCTGTGCTGTCTGGCTGCTGTGCACGCGCAGATGAAGTGGGCCGAGGGCTCCCCTGAGGGCCTGGGTGAGGGAGGCGCTGGGGCCTGTACCAGAAGCCCGGAAGGATCTGGGGGAAGGGGCAGGGGCATGGAGCCAGCAGGGAGGGCATGCTGGGCAGAGGGATCAGTGGCCAGGAGCCAGCACTGGGCTGGTGGCAGCTGGACCGGTTCCCTGGTGCCGGCCGAGTTTGGACCTGACCGATGATGGATCACCGGGTATAGCGGGGTGTCAGCCCTTTGCCTGAGGAGACCACAGAAAGAGAACAGAAAGTCTGAGGAATACAAGAGCTGTTCAGTTGCTAAGCTGTGTCCGACTCTTTGGGACCCCGTGGGCTGTAGCATGCCAGGCTCCCCTGTCCTTCACCATCTCCTAAAGTTTTGCTAAGATTCACATCCATTGAGTTGGTGATGCCATCCAACCATCTCATCCTTTGCCCTCATCCTTATCTTCCTTATCATTCTTATCCATCTTTATCCTCATCCTCCTGCTCTCAGTCTTTCCCAGCATCAGAGTCTTTTCCAATGAGTCAGTTCTTGGTATCAGGTGGCCAAAGTATTGGAGCTTCAGATTCAGCATCAGTCCTTCTAGTGAATATTCAGGACTGATTTCCTTTAGGGCTGGCTGGTTGGATCTCCTTGCAGTCCAAGGGACTCTCAAGAGTCTTCTCTAGCACCACAGGTCAAAAGCATCAGTTCTTCGATGCTTGGCCTTCTTTAGGTCAAACTCTCACATCCATACACGACTACTGGAAAAACCGTAGCTTTGACTGTACAGACTTTTGTTCGCAAAGTGATGTCTCTACTTTTTAAATCGCTGTTTAGGTTGGTCATCGCTCTCCTTCCAAGGAGCAAGCGTCTTTTAATTTCATGCTCTGAGGAGCAAACGGGTCCCCTGTCTTTCTAACGGGCACTGTGGCCTGAGTTACGTGTCAGGAGTATTTGCTGGCCCAGAAAATGGCCCTCTCCTTGTTTCGGAGCTGTTAGTGGAGCAAGTCTATATCACCCAGCAAAGGATAAGGTTTGTAAGTTCATGGTTAAAACACAAGGTCACCAAGGACCTTCTTCTCAGTTACCATCATCACCGATGACTCTCCCAACCCCCGCCCCGCCATCCTGGGTTCCGCTGCGCACCCTGCCTACCCCTGCGCGTGTGCAGTCTAGTCTGAGCCCCGCTCTGTGCGGAGGGCAACCCTGCATCTGAGGGTTCGTCCTCCCCTCATGGGGGCAGAAGCCTGAGGGGCAGCTCGGCTCTGGGAGCTGGAGACGAGTAGACAGAAGGCCCTGCTGACCCTGGAGGCTGGCCCCCGCCCCCATCCCGCGCCCGCTGCGGCCTGCCCCTGCGTCCAGTCCGGCCTGGGCATCTGTTTCTGCCTGGAAGTTGGGGGAGGGGCGTCTGTCCGTGTTCGTGTTGCCTGAGTCCCAGGAGCGGTCGTCCAGTTTAAGGCGGTCCCAAGCTCCTCAGGACTTACCAGGCCGCCTCCGGTGCCAGCCGGGGGCGGGGGCCCTGCCGTCGGGGTACGAGGGGCCGACCTGAGCAGGGGTCCTGTGGCCGCCCCCCACTCCCATCCCCAGCCCGGCCGCGCCTTCCCCGCCTGCCGCCCCCACTGCGCCGCGCGCGTCTGTTTGGAGAAGAAAGCGGGCCAATTTGTTTTCATTCAGAA
>SJYV01052105.1:0-11532 GCA_006410875.1 Neotragus pygmaeus | reverse complement strand
AGTGCATGCCAATTATTAGATACTTCAAGTAACTTCTTTGGTCCTATGTGAGAACAATAAAAGGCATAGGGGTATCATTAGATCTCATTTAGATAAAATGATACATAATTTGAAGTGGTAAATATTTGACAATATACTTAAATTGCATCTGGTTATGAGGCTCTAACAAACATTTTTAAAAAGATGTTTTTGGGCTTTAATCATAGGCAGTAGGTTGATTATGACAGATGACAGAAAGATACTAGATACAGGAACACTTCATTTTTCTTCTCCATCCCTTTATANAATATTTGACAATATACTTAAATTGCATCTGGTTATGAGGCTCTAACAAACATTTTTAAAAAGATGTTTTTGGGCTTTAATCATAGGCAGTAGGTTGATTATGACAGATGACAGAAAGATACTAGATACAGGAACACTTCATTTTTCTTCTCCATCCCTTTATAGAGCTTTGCAAATATTTTATTTTTACATATTGAAGGTTTATGGCAACCTTGAATTGGCAGATGATAGTAACTATTTTTTAGTAATAGTGTTTTTTAATTAAGATATTTTAATTTTTTAGATATATTGCTATTGCACACAATAGGCTACAGGATAGTGTAAAACTGACTTTTGTTTGCACTGAGAAACCAAAGGATTCATGTGTTTTGCTTTATTGCTATATTTGCTTTATCACAGTGGTCTGGAAATAAACCCATTGGAAAAGTCTTTGATGCTGGGAGGGATTGGGTGCAGGAGGAGAAGGGGATGACAGAGGATGAGATGGCTGGATGGCATCACGGACTCGATGGACGTGAGTCTGAGTGAACTCCGAGAGATGGTGATGAACAGGGAGGCCTGGCGTGCTGCAATTAATGGGGTCGCAAAGAGTCGGACACGACTGAGCGACTGAACTGAACTGAACTGAACTGATTAATGCAGATACACAGAATGAAAACAAGTAGCCAAAATTAAAGCCAATCAAGAAGGTTAACCTATTTCAAGAAACCAGAGAGATTTTTACTCCCTGGTTAAATATTCCTAGTTAATATTAAAATTTGCATTTAAAAAGAAGAAAGCTGGAGAGAGCATCAGTTGTCTCTGTACAACAATGGGTAATATTCCAGAGTTGAAGATTCCAGCCATCTTACTGGTTAAGAAGTGCTATCTCATTGTGGTTTTCTTCTGCATTTCTCTAATAACTAATAATATCAAGCACATATTCATGTATTAATTGGATAATTAATCTAGTTTAAAGACATGTCTATTCAGGCTTACTTTCATATTATTATTTGTCTTTTGATTATACAGTTTCAAGAGTATATATTTTTGTACCCATTTCTATATCTGTCTATCATAATTATCTATCTGTTTTGGATACAATTACTTTACTAGGTATGTGATTTGAAAATAGCTTTTACAATTTTGTTTATTGTCTTTTTATTCTCTTGATGTCCCTTGAATGACAAAATATTTTAATATTGATAATGTCTAATTTTTCTGTTTTTAATTCTGTTGCTAATGTTTTTGGTATCAAATCTGAAAATCTTTTGTCAAATTCAGGATCATAAAGATATACCCTATGTTTCCTTCTAAAAAAAGGTTAGTATTAGTTCTTTCATTCAACTGTTTGACCTACTTTTGTCCAGTTAAGTTATATATAAAGTATGATGTAAAGGTTACATTTCATTCTTACACATGTAGCTATTCAGTTGATATAGATCTGTTAATTTAAAAGACTCTGCATTAGATACATGCACCCCAATGTTCGCTGCAGCACTATTTACAACAGCCGAGATATGGAAGCAACATAAATTTCTATAGATAGAGGAATGGATAAAGAAGACATGCACATATATACCGTAGAATATTACTCATCCATAAAAATGAATGAGATAATGCCATTTGTAGTAACATGGATAGACCTAGAGATTGTCATATTGAGTGATACAAGTCAGACAAAGACAAATATCACATGATATCACTGAGATACAGAATCTACAAAATATGATACAAGTGAAATTATTTACAAAGAGAAATAGAGTCACAGATGTAAAAAACAAACTTATGGTGACCAGTGGGGAGAGAAAGTGGTGAGGGGAGGGTAAACTGGGAGGTGGGGATTGACATACACACACTATTATATATAAAATAGAAAACTAATATGCATTTTTCCCACAAACACCTGCTGATTGAGATACCTTGATTATTAACCCTTACATTGTGCCTGTTATAATACCATTAGCTTTGCCTTTAATTCTTAATTCTGCTGCTGGGCCCTTTAAATCTCAACTTTTATCTTTTACTTTCACAATTATGATTTCATATAAATATCTCTAACCTCCAATCCGAACCTACAGAGGCATCTACCACTAAGCTTTTTAAAGATATAAAGTAATAAAGTTGCAAGGTAGGACTCTACCTTGCTAATGTATTCTTTTCCGCCTTCGTGTGATGCAAGAATTCATCTACCAATGCCAGTGCAGGAGAAATAGGTTCAATCTCTAGGTCAGGAAGATCACCTGGATTAGGAAATGATAACCCATTCCAATATTTTTGCCTGAAAAATTCCTGGAACAGAAGAGCCTGGTGGGCTCTAGTCCCTGCAGTCACAAAGAGTCAGACATGAGTGGGCATGCATGCACACATCCTCTGTGCCCACCCACAAAATCTCAGCAAGATAGACTCTTAGATTTTATTTAGTCATTCTAGCACATTTACCTACCAGAATATTCCCATTCCTAAATAGTAAATAAATTAATTTCTGATATTTTCATCTCATTCAAGGTAAACTACTTTCATGCCCAAAGTCCACAGAAGTATATCAAAATTATTAAGGTTTATTCTAAACCTTCTCATTGAAGTGCAGACTTCTCACCCATAATTGACTGTCCACATGATATAAAATGCTTTTCTACTTTAGCTTTATGTTTAAACACGATGAGACACTGTGTCTTCTCCAAATCCCTTAAGATCTATTTATATTCATAGTCCTTCTTTCCTGCTAGTACACATTAGCCAAAATGATAGTCTCCTTGGTATTTCTGGCATGAGGAACTTTAATTTCCTGTATTTATGGTTTTTATATAGAAAATTCAATGAGACAAATTCAAATCAAGAGATGAGGCTTTATTTTACAATGCACCAAAGTTACCATACTGTCTTATTGCACTGAATCAAGGCAATATATGATTGTTTTAAATTTATTAGAACATTTTTTACCTGAAAACACACTAAATAATAAAAGAGACTTTTCATTTATTACTGTTTTAGGAAAAGATATTACAATTTATTCAGCATAGTAGTCTATATAATACAAGAAAATCAAATAGATCCTCAAATTTTTGCTCTGCATGAAGATGACAAGAAAGAAATATTAACATTTACATAAATCTTTTTCGAGATGTTTGAATGTTTACTGTTTTCCAGATTTTGAAGGCNGGGGGGCTGTTTTCCCACCGTCTGCAGCCCGTGCCCCACCTCCATTCCCCAGTCCACACCGAATGGTGGCCGAAACAGTGGCCTGTTCTCAAGCACTGCTGTGGGAGGAGAAATTGGGACAAGCCCTTTGGAAGACAGTTTGGCAGGATCCGGGAGGGCTGGCCGTCTGCACGTCCCCTCCTCAGCGTGTGCACGCGACTGCCAAGGAGACAGGGATGCCCCCATTCTCTGTTCAGTTCAGTTCAGTTCAGTCGCTCAGTCGTGTCCGACTCTTTGCGACCCCATGAATCGCAGCACGCCAGGCCTCCCTGTTTATTACCATCTCTCGGAGTTCACTCTCTGTAAGGATCCCCAAAGCAGCCCAAGGTCCGTCAACAAGAGACTCATTGGATAAACCCACTGTGTTCTTTTGTAGATTAGTGAAAATGCATTCCTTTTCCCATTTCAAACCAATCAGGGCTTTCCTTCCCTTCCTGGTAACTAGGTGTTAAAAGGGGCTTCCCAGGTGGTGCTCCTGGTAAAGAACCCGCCTGCCAATGCAGGAGAACCGGTTCGATCCCTGGGTGGGGAAGATACCCTGGAGGCAGGCGTAGCAACAAGCTCCAGTATTCCTGTCTGGAGAATCCTATGGACAGAGGAGCCTGACAGGCTACAGTCTACCTGGGTGACTGAAGCGATTTAGCAGGCACCCAGGTATAATAAACAAGTATTGCAGCTTTATGGTTTTTAAAAATATTTTTTGGTTTCTAATGAAAATTTTTAATTTTTATAAGTTTTTCATAGACATTGTCTTTTACATATTTAAAATATTCTTAAACTATGAACCTTGCTAACATCTCTGTGTTGCCCCATTGCCAACTCTGTACTTGGACTGTTACTGACCCTCCTCTTGGGAGGGACAGTACTTTGCCACGTGGACATACACTTTGCCTAATAATGTTCATTTGGGCCTCTGGTGTCAACCCCCTGCTGCTGCTGCTAGCGAAGCTCCCTACCACTTATTCATTAGCAAGAATACAAGGTTGGACCTTTCAACCATTAGAACATAAATTTTTAAATTGGCAGGTGCAGAAATGTGGGGCCTTTTTACATTGAGCTTTTGCTAATGCTCAGAGGGAGGCTCAGATGGGAAAGAATATGCCTGCAATGATGGAGACCTGGGTTCGATCCCTGGGGGAGGGAAGATCTCCTGGAGGAGGGCATGGCAACCCAATTCTAGTATTCTTGTCTGGAGAATTCCTTGGATGGAGGAGCCTGGAGAGCTACAGTCCATGGGGTTGAAGAGTCAGACACCTCTGCGACTAACACTAACTAATGAACTTTGCTGATGCAGTGAGCTGTAGGAGTTGTATGTGTGACTTAATAAATGTATGAATCGTTCAACAACAACAACACAACCACTGTGGCACATTCATCCGATGGAACGCTGCAAGACACTGAGATGCTTTCCAGACACACACACTAGCTCCAAGGTGTGTATCATGCTTGACAGGCAAGGGAAGCCACACGCAAAAGAAGATACCACCTACCATTCCATAGACAGAAAGCTCAAAAGAGGCCAAAGCAAATATCAGGGTTGGACTGATTGCTGGGCCAATAAATGGAGGAGAAAATCATCAAGTGATGATGGAGAAATGAGGAGGGCAGGCCTATGACAGAGGGTTTCATTTCATAGCCATCAACTAAGCTGCAAATGACAATTTTCTTTTTTTTTTTTTTGACAATTTTCAAATTCATGTATATACTTTATTCCAGTAAGTAAATAACAAAGACTGGTTGTATGGCACAGGGAATTATCTTCTGTTTCTCGTAATAACCTACAATGGAAAAGAACCTGAAAAAGAATATATATTTATGTATATTTGAAACTAACTTTGCTGTTAGTTTCAATCACTTGAAACTAACACAATATTGTAAATTAACTCTACTTCAATTAAAAATGGTTAAAAAATTGTAGTGAAAGACATACAACACAACCCGCTGTTTTCACCACCTTTAAGTGTACAATGCGGTGGCCTCTAGCGCATCCGCGTTCTTGTGCAGCCATCGCCATCATCTGTTCCCAGGACATTTGTCATCTGGAAAAACTGAAACTTGGTACCCATTAAGCTCTAACTCCATTCTTCTTTGTCTCTGTGAATTTAACTACCCTGTGAGTGCGTGCAAGCTACAGTTGTGTCTGACTCTTTGTGACTCCGTGGACTTAGACTGCCAGGTTCCTCTATCCAGGGGATTTCCAAAGGAAGAATACTGGAGTGGGTTGCCATTTCCTTCTCCAGGGGATCTCTCCAACCAGGGATGGAACCTGAGTCTTCTGCATCTCCTACATTGGCAGGTGGATTCTTTACCACTGAGCCACCTGGCAAGCCCTTAACTACTTTCAGTTCAGTTCAGTCGCTCAGTCGTGTCCGACTCTTTGCGACCCCATGAATTGCAGCACGCCAGGCCTCCCTGTCCCTCACCAACTCCCGGCGTTCACTCAAACTCCCGTCCATCGAGTTGGTGAGGCCATCCAGCCATCTCATCCTCTGTCGTCCCCTTTTCCTCCTGCCCCCAATCCCTCCCAGCATCACAGTCTTTTCCAATGAGTCAACTCTTCNATAACTTTCCTTCCAAGGAGTAAGTGTCTTTTAATTTCATGGCTGCAATTACCATCTGCAGTGATTTTGGAGCCCACAACAGACTGATTCCAAATAGGAAAAGGAGTACATCAAGGCTGTATATTGTCACCCTGCTTATTTAACTTAAATGCAGAGTACATCATGAGAAACGTTGGGCAATGTGGAAGAAATCTGGGTTCAATTCCTGGGTTGGGAAGATCCCCTGCAGGAGGGAATGGCTACCCACTCTAGTATTCTTGCCTGGAGAATTCCATGGACAGAGGAGCTTTATTTATTATTTGTAAATCAGCTATGCTTCAGTTAAAAAATAAAAATAAATAATGCGCAATGCCGTTTGCTGAATTCATAGTACACATACACACACACACACCCTGACCCGTGCCTGGGTGTCACCCTGAGGCAGAACTAGTGCCCGTCACTGGGGCATCTCCTGGGGCACTTCTCCCCTGGTTCAGTGACTCTCACACCCATGGGGTGGGGCACCCTCACACCCACAAATTCCAGGTTCCAAATACTGTCACACCCTCCAGCCAGCTTCCGCTCAGCTGTCACCCGCCCTGCGCTGCGGGGCGGTTATCCATTTCTGTTCAGACTTTGGCTCTGAGGCTGCTCCTGGGGCCAGGGCAGTCCACACCCTCCAGGTCCCTCCTCTTCTTCAAGCTTGGTCCTCACTCTGCTTTTCTCTTTTTTGTCTTTCCCTCTCTCTGGGTCTCCATCCATCTCTGGATCTCCTTTCTCTCAGTTTACTTTTTCTTTTCCTTCCTTCCTTCCTGCGCCATCCTTTCATCTCTGTTCGGAGAGCTGCATACTCGCTGTGTGATCTCGGGCAGGAGCCTTTGCCTCTCTCGCCTTAATTTCTCATCTGTTCTGTGGCACTCACAGGACTGATTTGAAGCTGAAGGGAGTTACCACATATGCTCAGGGCACCTGGTATACAGCTGGGGCTCAATCAGGACCACAACCAACATTAGTGACTCTGACCCAAGCTCTGGGCTAAGATTTCAGACATGATGACTCATTTACCCCTCACAGCATCCTGGTAAAGGAGGTAAGGCATTGCCCCCAGTTTTCAGATAGAGACTTAGGTTTACAGGTTAGACTTGCCCAAAAATCAAGCGAGTAAGTAATGGGCTCAGAAATTGAACTCAGATCACCTGGCCCTGGCCCCACCTCTCACCCTGAGCTATGAGGCTGCTATGGTATTAACTTGTGTTTCTTAATAAATATCAGAATATCTGAGGTCCTACTGACTTTTGAGTCTGGATGATTCTTCCTGTAGGAGCTGTCCCATGCACTGTAAAATATTTAGCCGCATCTCTGGCCTCTGCCCTTGAGATGCAATTTGTTGTTTTCCAGTCACTAAGTTGTGTCTGATTCTCTGCGATCCCATAAATGGCAGCACGTCAGACTTCCCTAGCCTTCACTATCTCCCAGAGTTTGCTCAGACTCATGTCCATTGAGTCAGTGATGCCATTCAACCATCTTCTCCTCTGTCGTCCCCTTCTCCTCCTGCCCTCAATCTTTCCCAGCATCAGTCTTTTCCAATGTGTCAGCTCTTCAAATTAGGTGGCCAAAGTATTGGAGCTTCAGCTTCAACACCAGTCCTTCCAATGAATGTTCAGGGTTGATTTCCTTTAGGATTGATTGACTTGATCTCCTTGCTGCTCAAGGGACTCTCAAGAGTCTCCTCCAGCACCACAGTTTGAAAGCATCATTTCTTCGGCCCTCAGCCTTCTTTATGGTCCAACTGTCACATCTGTACGTGACTACTGGATGCAAGTACCACCCCCATAAACATGAGCTGGAAGCAGCAGGAGAGGTGTCCCATTGATCCATTCAGAAATTCTGATTGGGAAGACTCAGCCTCTGTCCTCTCCCCTAGCCCCCTCCCTGGCCTCCCTGCCCCAGTCTCACCATCTAGCCCGTTCCAGGGCCCCGGAGTTAATCCAGTCTCTCTTTTGCTCTCTGCCCTCCCATGGCTTCCCAGGGCCCCCAGGATGGAGTCCAGCTCTTCATTGGAGACACCTGGCATCTCCTGCCCTTTCTGTGTAGACTCAAGCGCTCAAGAATAGCTTGACTCACACCTCCAGACCCCTGTCTGGGCAGGTTCCTCTGCGCAGAATGTCTGCCCCATTCTTTCCTTCCCCACTTTGCCCAGTGGACTCAACTCCATGCCCAAGATACAACCTGGCATGTGTCCTTGACCAGGGGCTCCAATCTATGAATTCAGCCTTCAGATAACACTCATGCATGAGCTTGAAGAACTAAGCATGTGAATATTCACCATAGCCCTATGCATCNAGTGGACTCAACTCCATGCCCAAGATACAACCTGGCATGTGTCCTTGACCAGGGGCTCCAATCTATGAATTCAGCCTTCAGATAACACTCATGCATGAGCTTGAAGAACTAAGCATGTGAATATTCACCATAGCCCTATGCATCCTAGCAGATTAGAGGGGAAATGACCTAAATGTTCATCAGGTGGGGACTGTCAGGAAAACCTCAGGAAGAGACTGTAAAATAAAAAAAGTTTATAGATGGGAGCAATTGCAGATGGAAGCTTCCTCAAGATACATTATTAAAGGGAAAAACAAGGTGAAAAATCAAGTGAACTCTGTGTTCTGCCCTTTCCTCATTTGCTGTGTGAGCTTGGGAAAATCACCTCACCTCTCTGAACCCCTATTTCCTTGTCTATAAAATGGGATATTCATCATAAAGACTGAAGTGAAGATTACTAACAAATCATGAGAAGGGAACCACGCATATAAATATTAAATGTGAGTTTTTAGGGCAGAGGTTGGCAAACTTTTTCTGTAAAGGGTCAGTACATAGTTTTTGCTTTGCCAGCTATATGGTCTTTGTTGCAGTGACTCAATATTGTTGTCATTGTGCAGAAGCACAGATAATGCATCAAAGAATAGACAAGGCTGTCTTCCAGACAGCTGGCCAATGGGTCATGGTTGAGAACTGTTTAAGCATCAAAAAAGAGGTAACTGTTTATTTTAAAAGGTTTTCTATGCCCCTCCAACCGCCAGACTCATTTCCCTCAGTTTTTATCAGACTGTATTGTGATACCAATTTCTCTTTCCCTTTAGGGGTCCAGCCCTCCCCACGTCCAGACCTTGAACTCTCTGATCAGCAGCCTTATTTGAGCTCTGTGGGTCTCCAGAATCCAGCCTACACCCCTGTCCTAGGAGCACAGCAGAAATATTGGTTGAACTCATTCACTTATACCTTCATTCACAGAGACAACACACACAGGCACTGTTCTAGACACTGAGGCTGTAACAGTGACCCACACAGACACAAACCCCTAGAGCTTATGTTCCGAAGGGAGAGACAGACCATAAATCAAATGAACACTTCAAATGTGTAACTTTAAGAATCTGCCTTCCAGATTCAGGAATAAAGAGAGAAATTTTGAACAACTAGAATATTCTGAATTTTGTGATAGTTTGAACACTGGAAACGAGAAAACATTAGGACTTGGGATTGTCAGGTTTCTGACTTGAGTGACAGAGAGCATGATGATGTCATCAAGAGAATTAGAAGGGAAGTGGACTTGATGGTGGGGAGGAGAAGACTTTGAGGTATATTTGGGACATGTAGATTGAAATGTCTACCAGCTAGTTGGACATAAGTGTGGTGGTTAGGGGAGGGTTGAGGACTTAGCAACGTTGATTTGGGAGTTACAGGCAGTCGTTAAAAACCTTTTTTAAAATATAAATTTGATATTGTATTTAAGCCTTCACTATCATTTATTTGTACACTTAAAGCAGAATGCAACACATTCTCAATTTCCATTTTATTTTTGCCATTACCTGTCATTTCATTTGTGTCTATTCTTGTTGGTTTTATTTTCTTGGCATAATAAATTGGGATTTTACCTCTTGAAAAGAAAAAAATCTGCCTTCCAATGCAAGGGATGCAATTTCTTTCCCTGGTTGGGGAATTAAGATCCCAGATACATACTGTGGGGCCAGTGAGCCAAGGCGCTACAGCTAGAGAAGCCATGTGCTGCAGCGAACACCCAGCGCAGTCAAATAAAACCAACCAGCCAAACAAAAACATGTAAACTGTTAGATGGCCTTATGCACCAAGGAGAAGTAAATAAAGCGGAAAAGAGAATGAGACCAAAGGGGGCTGCTGATAATTTCCATCATTTTTCCAGGGGAGGCCTCAGGGATGAAGGAGACATCTGGATGGAAATGAGGAAGTGAGGCAGGAGGGTATGCCAGGGGAAGGTTTTCTGGGCAGCGGGCACAGCATGTGCAAAGGCCCTGGGGTGGGAACATGCTTGGCATTTTCAATGAACAGCTAAGAAATCAGCGTGACAGCAGCTGAGTGTGTGCAGGAAAGAGTGGAGGATCTGAAACAGGGTGAGAGGGGAGATGGGGTGGGTCACGCATGCCTTACAGACCTTATGGTGAGCACTTTGCCTTTCCTCTGAGTGAGGGAGGAGCCAGGGGCGGTGTCTTGGCTGGCTCAGGCTGCCATAAAAAAAATACCACAGACTGGGTGGCTCAGACAACAGGAATTTATTTCTCACAGTCTGGAGGCTGGAAAGTCCAAGATCAAGGTGTCAGCAGATACTTTCCCCAGTAGGAGCGGTTTTCCTGGCATGCAGATGACAGTTTCTCCCTCTGTCCTAGAGCAGAGAGAACTGAGCTCTGGTTTCTCTTCCTGTTCTTATGGGGATAACAATCCCATCCTGGGGGCTTCAGCCTCATGACCTCAGCTAAATTCAATTCCCTCCAAAGACCTCCACTTCCTAATATTGTCTCACTGTGGGTTAAGGCTTCAACAGAAGCTTTAAAATATATATATTTATTTTTATTGATTTATTTAGCTGTGTCAGGTCTGATTTGCAGCAGCTTGTATCTAGTTCCCTCATCAGGGATTGAACCTGGGCCCCCTGCCTTGGGAGCAGGGAGTCCAAGTCACTGGACCACCAGGGAAATCCCAACAGATGCATTTGGGCGGGACACAAACATTCAGTCCGTACTGGGAGAATTTTGAACAGGGTGGGGGATGAGATCTGTTTGAAGTTTTAACAGGATCCTTCTGGCTGCCAGGGAGGGAATAGGCTGTGGATGGAAGCAGGGAGCCCATTGAGAAGGCGATAGATGAGTCTGGAGGGATATATAGGATGAGCGATGAATGAATGTAAAAGATTGAGTAAAGACAGGAATGGAGTAAGCAGGAAGTGTGCTTGTCTTTTGGAGATAAGAATAGAGGGTTAGAATCCTGCCTGTATGGTCTTAATCAAGGAACATCAGCCTCTTGGGGAGTGGCAGTCAAGGGGAAGAGAATTGGGTAAATGGAAAACCTGTTTATAATGACCTGAGCCTGGGACATAACTCTGTTTTGCCTATAAACTTGAATTACCTCTTTCTCAGTTTGGGTTTATACCAACTGTTCCAGGGGTGTGGCTGGTATGTATACTGAGAGATTTTGCACTGTCCTCGGAATATTAGCAAGA
>SJYV01052102.1:0-11010 GCA_006410875.1 Neotragus pygmaeus | reverse complement strand
GGGAATCAGGAAATAAAGCTGATGTTGTTTAAGGGTACAAATTTATAATCAAATAAGCCACAGTGATCAAATGTAGGTATAATGAATAGACAATAATACTGTACTTTAATTATGTAATGTGATAACTATATCTACAAAGGTAATCATACCACAATATATACACATATCAAAGTAACACGTTGTACATCTGAAGTTTACATGGTTATGTCAAATATATCCAATTTAAAAAATGGAATAGAATCTCATTATTATTCTCTTTTATACTACCCTGAGTACCTTTTCATAATTTTTACTCTAAATCCTAGTTTTTTTCATCTTATTATAAGAATAATGCAAAATGATTTAAGAATAATTTTGAATAATTTATTGCAAAACATTTAAGAGCTCTAGAGACGCAGAAACAAAATAAAATCATCCATGATTCCACCACACAGATCACCCATACTAACATTGGGAGTATTTCAGAACTTTTTTTCACTTAATAACATGCTGTGAACATTTTTTCCGTATCATGTCATTAACTGTTCTTCTCCAACATCAGCTTAAATGGCTGCATCATATCAATGGAATGTTTCTGAATGAGCATTGACATTTACAAGATGACATTTTCGGAGAACTGATCTAGGAGCAAGATTGGGATAGGAAAAGCCTGGAAGCAGTAAGTCAGGAAACTACTGAAATAATACAGGAGAGTGGTGACAGTGGAATTAGATGACAAGGCGTGAATACAGAAAACATGAGGAAGAAAGAATCAGTGATCTTGTTAGCATCCATAATGGAGGGTGAGGGAATATTCTAAGAAAATCCAGCAGGAGAGCCCTGGTTCGGGGATCATAAATTTGGGAGATGCCTTGAAAAGGGGCAGAGATCTCTTCTATCTTAGTGGCTCAGTGGTCAAGAAACTTCCTGCCAAGGCATGGGACATGGGTTCAATTCCTGGGTCAGGAAGATCCCTTAGAGAAGGAAATGGCAACCTACTCCAGTATTCTTGCCTGGGAAATCCCACTGACAGAGGACATTGGCGGGCTACAGTCCATGGAGCCACAAAAGAGTCAGACATGACTTAGTAAGTAAACAGCAACAATAACAAAGATGTTTAGGGGTTGGAAGTTAACTTTAAAGAGGAAGGACATCTTTTAGAAGCACAGCAGTCTTGAATCCCAAAGCCCAAGCTTCATGCCTCATTTCAATGTAGAGATTAATTATTTGAGAGACCACGATGAAGTGGAAAGGCTTCCCAAGTGGTGCTAGTGGTAAAGAACCTACCTGCCAAACAAAGCAGGAGATGCAAGAGACATGGGTTTGATCCCTGGGTGGGGAAAATCCCCTGGAGAAAGCCATGGCAACCCACTCCAGTATTCTTGCCTGGAGAATCCCATGGACAGAGGAGCCTGGCGGATTACAGTCCATGAGGTCGCAAAGACTCAGACACGACTGACACAACTCAGCATGTGTGCAGTCACACACGATAAGGTGGAAAGACCACAGGCTTGAGTATTAAAAAAGACAGCATTGTGCATCACTGCTTTGTCACTTATTGTGACCTTTGTCAAGCCTCTGAACTTCCTTGACTTTTTCTGTCTATAAAATGAGAATGATGATATTTATCTTACAGAGTTGTAGTTGATGTGTGTAAAATGCTGGTCAACAGCCAGCAATTATTTAAGAAGTGGTGGTTTCTTTTTATCACTCTAAGAATAGCAATAACATAATACACCATGCAACTTGGCTCCTCCCTAAAGGAGTGGTCACAGATAACTTGGGCATATCTGCTCAACCATGAAATGAAACTCACCAATGAAATGAAGTTAATTCCAAAACCGTCCCTTTCGTGAGTAACCCTCTGCCATGGCATGCAGAGTGGGCTGTGACTTACCTCCTGCGCTGAAGCTCCAGGGATGTGCTGTGTGGTGGCTGGAATCATTCCATGTGTGCAGGATTCTTCCAGAGTTTCCTGAGAAACTGAAGATATGTGCACAGTGGAAGCAATGAGCAGCTGAAATCAATACCACAGAATTGGTTCTTACTCTTTTTTCTTTCCTTTCCATCAGTGCAGAAGGAACTCAGGCTTGGTATTTAGCTCATTTCAGGCACAGGTGCTGATTGTAATATATCTGGAAGCAAATCAATGTCTCCCAGTTGTGGTCTTCCTTTCTTAAAGTGGAAACGTTACTTCCTAGAGTAAGTCTGAGGAGCAAATGAGGTATTGCATTTGAAAGCACCTAGCATGTATCCAAGAGGAGTGGACACTGAACACTGTTGAGTTTCTCTTGAGAATCTCTCTATGGCAATCTGTCTATAGGCCAGCAGAATTAAACCAAGCCAGAAAATGTAGTTGTTTCAACTGCCTGGCAACCATCTAGTGTATGATTAAAAGAAACATCAGAATAGCTTTCACCCTACTCCTAGTCAGCCCCCAAGAACCAACAACTCTCTGACATAGCAAGAAACACAAAATATCTACCCTCCCAATTTAAATCTCAGGAGACAGGTAAGGTGATCTGGTATTGCCATCTCTTTAAGAATTTTTCACAGTTTGTTGTGATCCACACAATCAAAGGCTTTATTGTAGTCAATGAAGCAGAAGTAGATGTTTTTCTGGAATTCCCTTGCTTTTTCTATAATTCAACAGATGTTGACAATTTGGTCTCTGGCTCATCTGCCTTTTCTAAATTCAGCTTGAACATCTGGAAGTTCTCAGTTCATGTACCATTGAAGCCTAACTTGGAGACCACTGAACATTACTTTGCTAGCATACGAAATGAGTACAATTATCCAGTAGTTTGAGCATTCTTTGGCATTGCCTTTCTTTGGGATTGGAATGAAAACACCTTTTCAGTCCTGTGGCCACTGCTGAGTTTTCCAAATTTGCTGACATATTGAGTACAGCACTTTCACAGCATCATCTTTTAGGATTTGAAATAGCTCAGCTGAAACTCCATCACCTCCACTAGCCTTATTTGTAGTGATGCTCCCTACCGCCCACTTGACTTCACACTCCAGGATGTCTAGCTCTACATGAGTGGTCACACTATCGTGGTTATCTGGTCACAAAGATCTTTTCTGTACAGTTCTGTGTATTCTTGCCACCTCTTCTTAACATCTTCTGGTTCTGTTAGGTCCTACCATTTCTGTCCTACATTGTGCCCATATTTGCATGAAATATTCCCTTGGTATCTCTAATTTTATTGAAGAGATTTCTAGTCTTTCCCATTCTGTTGTTTTCCTCTATTTCCTTGCACTGATCACTGAGGGAGGCTTTCTTACTCTCCTTGCTATTCTTTGGAACTCTGCATTCAGATGGGTATATCTTTCCTTTTTTCCTTTGCCTTTCACTTCTTTTCTTTTCTNTCCTCTATTTCCTTGCACTGATCACTGAGGGAGGCTTTCTTACTCTCCTTGCTATTCTTTGGAACTCTGCATTCAGATGGGTATATCTTTCCTTTTTTCCTTTGCCTTTCACTTCTTTTCTTTTCTAGCTATTTGTAAGGCCTCCTCAGACAGCCATTTTGCCTTTTTGCATTTCTTTTTCTTGGGGATGGTCTTGATCCCTGCCTCCTGTACAATGTCACGAACCTCTGTCCATAATTCTTTAGGCAGTCTGTCTATCAGATCTAATCCCGTGAATCTATTTGTCAATTCTACTGTATAATTGTAAGGGATTTGATTTAGGTCATACCCTAATGATCTAGTGGTTTTCTCTACTTTCTTCAACTTAAGCCTGAATTTTGCAGGTCAAGAAGCCACACTTAGAGCTGAACATGGAACAACTGACTGGTTCCAAGTTGGGAAAGGAGTACATCAAGGCTGTATATTGTCACCCTGCTTATTTAACTTATATGCAGAGTATATCATATGAAATGCTGGGCTGGATGAATTACAAGCTGGGATCAAGATTGCCAGGAGAAATATCAATAACCTCAGATGTGCAGATGACACCACCCTGATGGCATAAAGCAAAGAGGAACTAAAAAACCTCTTGATGAAGGTGAAAGAGAGAAGTGAAAAATCTGGTTTAAAGCTCAACATCCAGAAAACTAAGATCACGGCATCAGGTCTCATTACTTCATTGCAAATAGATGGGGAAACAATGGAAACAATGACAGACTTTATTTTCTTGGGCTTCAAAATCACTGCAGTTGGTGACTGCAGCCATGAAAAAGATGCTTGTTCCATGGAAGAAAAGCTATGATCAACCTAGACAGCATATTAAAAAGCAGAGACATTACTGCCAACAAAGGTCCATTTAGTCAAAGCTATGGTTTTTCCAGGAGTCATGTATAAATGTGAGAGTTGGACCATAAAAATAAGGCTGAGTGCCAAAGAAATGATGCTTTTGAACTGTGGTGTTGGAGAAGACTGTTGAGAGTCCCTTGGACTGCAAGGAGACCAAGCCAGTCCATCCTAAAGAAAATCAATCCTGAATATTCATTGGAAGGACAGATGCTGAAGTTGGAACTCCAATACTTTGACCACCTGATGTGAAGAGCTGACTTATTAGAAAAGACCCTGATGCTGGGAAAGATTGAAGGCAGGAGGAGAAGGGGACGACAGAGGATAGGATGGTTGGATGGCATCACCGACTCAATGTACTTGAAAAGAAAACTTAGACCCTATCACCAATACCCCATTTGCCTTAGATAACATGAAATGCTCTCCTGCAGTTAATAGATACTTCGCCAGAGAACAGGGTGATCTGCCAGAGAAAGTGAACCAAGAGTGATTTGTCCAAAATATACTACTATAAGGGCTTCCCTAGTGGCTCAGATGGTAATAAACCTGCCTGCAATGCAAGAGACCTGGGTTTGATCCCTGAGTCAAGAAGATCCCTGGAAAAGGGAATGGCAACCCACTTCAGTATTCTTGCCTGGAGAATACCATAGACCAGAGGAGCCTTGTGGGCTGCAGTCCATGGGGTCACAAAGATTCAGACACGACTGAGCAACTAACACTCTCACTACTATGAGTCAAGCCCTCTTACATGCCCTGTATAATCTTATTTTCACGAGTCCATGGGTATTATTATCCTGATTTATCAGATGAGGAGACAAAGACTCAGAAAGTTTAAGGAGGTGTACAACACAGTAAGAGGTAGCTATTCCCCATTTTCACATTCTTTAAAGTGAGTCTCCCAACATATATTCCTACCATCTTGGTTGCTTTGGAGAAGCCCACTATAGAGAGGAAGCAATAAAGACCATATTTCCATCTTTGTTCAGTTTCATCCAATGCTAGCTTCATCCTAAACTAGTCACCAGTTAAACCTCAGTGGCTTGTGTGCTTGCTCAGTCATGTCTGACTCTTATGTGGCTACATGTTTTTTGCAGCCCGCCAGGCTCCTCTGCCCATGGGGTTTTCCAGGCAAGAATACTGGAGTGGGTTGCTGTTTCCTCCTCCAGGGGATCTTCTTGACCCAGGAATTGAACCCACATCTCTTACATCTCCTGCGTTGGCAGGCAGATTCTTTGCCGCTATTACGTAGTGCTAAACTCTACTATGTACTACAGTATTCAACTCTGTAGCTTTACTATGTACTGTCAAGCCCACACTGGTGAAACCGTGGGCAGTAAGGTGGAGAATTACATGTTTTTGATTAAAACCCAATTTGTTTACTCACTTACTAAAAACAAACTTTCATAGTGTGAACTGGTTCCTGAATCTTTTTTTTACAGAAGCCCATTGTGGTTTTGAGATGAAATGAGTGGAAATCTGCTGTTGCCTGTTGCCCTGTCTCCTGTTCCTTTCTCTTTCTCGCCCTGTGTGCATCTATTACTGCTTGCTTCCGTCCAGAGATGCTCGCAGCTGTTTCCCTTCCTCCCTCTTGAGCTCTCCAGGGCAGCTTTCATTCTTCTACCTCGGCACGCCTGGGGCCACATGGAAACTCCCCCACCGTGTGATTGCTTCCACACTTTTCAAAGAAAAGTATTTGAAGCTCCTCAGAAACAATACATGTTTTAAGAAAATATTCTCAGTCTTTTAAAAAATTGAAAAGACATAGACATGCATATAGTTTGATTTTTTTTTGAAGGGCCAAACTTTATTTTAAAATTATAATTTGATTTTTTTAACCAAAAGTCATAGTAAAATTTTGATATTTATGATGAACTCACAGAAAACTCAGTTGGTGAACTTGATATTAACAAGAATTATATGTATGGCAAATCTGAACAGACACTTCATTATAACTGCCAATATTATTTTCATCTAATTAGATTTCACTCTTAGTTATTTTCGGAATAATTAGAACTATACAGACTTGTGAAATAAAAATGAACTCTCACATTCTGAACCATGAGATATGAAAAGCTTATAAATTATTATTGAAAAGTCAAAAGAACATATTCCTTTGAAAAATAAAAGAAGCCTAAAGAAAAATGATTTAATGGAATAATAAATGAATTAGAGAAATGTCATAAACCAAATATGTATTAAAGATCTAACATTTTCAAGTCTGTTGATACAATCTAAATATCAACACAATGCTTTTGTGAGAAATCAAATGGAATTTTCAATGACAAGTGCAAGGGTTCTGTGCTACAGTGTCAACAGAGAATTGAAGTACTTTGTTAACTCCCAATTTTGACAAATTTAAGAAAATCCTTCTGTTAGAATCTGTTTTATAAACTATTGATGCACTAAAGAAATAAGGTCTTTGGAGATACAAAACTCTTTCACTACATTAATATGATTGTTACTGTCAGTCACCTCAGTCACATCCAACTTTTTGAGAGTCCATGGACTGTAGCCCACCAGGCTCCTCGGTCCATGAAATTCTCCAGACAAGAAAACTGGCATGGGTAGCCATTCTCTTGTTCAGGGGATTCTTCCCAACCCAGGGAATGAACCCAGGTCTCCTGCATTTCAGGCAGATTCTTTACCGTCTGAGCCACCAGGGAAGCCCATTAATATAATTAAGAATTGTTTTTATTAATTTTCATTGTGATTAAGAATGTAATAAAACAATTATGTATTAACAGATCATTCTAAGAATATAACTCAAAGAGCAGCTTAAATTCCTACAGATTAGCAGAATATAGACACCAAATTATGTAAGTGAAGAGCTTATTAAGTAGTTTTAAAATTCACAATAGAAAATAGTAGAGGAGGAAACAAGAAAGAAATAGGTTTAAGGCTGACTGGTGGAAACATAAATAATTTAGGTTTTATAGACAGGATAGAATTTGTAATTATTAATAGTGAACTCATGGATAAAGTTAATTTTTAAAAATCTTGTGAAAACAAATACCATATACATATCAATGAAATGTATACCAATGCCTGGGGTAAAAAAAAATTAGTGGCTATTCAGAATATCATTTTTCCCTAGATCATTGATTAATTATTGTAACTGCATGATAATACAAAATTCTTAGGTCTTTGGATATCAAAAATGTTAGCATTTGTGACAAAAAATGAAAGCAGAATATAAATTAACCTGTCTCTTACAATATTTATTGATCCTATTCTAAAACTGCAAAAGTTACTCATAATTTCTCCTTCAGAAACCATGCTGTTTTCATCCAAATTTTATATTAAGAGATTCTATGTATTTTTATATCTGTCCATTACCTAAATTGTGGAAATGAGAGAAATTAACTATTTATTGCTCTCTACTTCTCTTCACTAAATACCTAAAATCTAAAATTAAAATATTATCCTTAGTTTCATTAGCCAAAATTCACTAGTGAATTCACTTTTTAAGTTGAAGTATAGTCGATTTACATTTTATGTGTTTCAGATGTACAACATAGTGATTCAATACTTTTATAGATTATACTCAATTCAAAATTATAGGCATTTCCCTCTGATGTATGTTTTTATAGTTTATTTTAGACATAGTAGTTTGCGTTGCTTCATCCTCTGTCCCACATCTTGACCTTCCCCTTTGCCCCCTCCCCACTGGTAACCCCTAGTTTGTTCTAACTGTGAGTCCATTTTGCTTTATTTCTTTGTTTTATTGTTTAGATTCCACATATAAGTGATAATATACACTTTTTAGGACTTCTCTGGTGGCTCAGACAGTAAAGAATCCACCTGCAGTGTGGGAGACCTGGGTTTGATCTCTGGGTTGGGAAGATCACTTGGAGGAGGGCATGGCAACCCACTCCAGTATTCTTGCCTGGAGAATCCCCATGGGCAGAAGTGCCTAGCAGATTACAGTCCATGGGGATACAGAGTCGGACATGACTGAACAACTAAGTACCTACACTTTTTATGACTGTCTGACATATTTCATTAAGCATAATAATCTCTAGGTCCATCCATGTTGTTGCAAATGGCAGAATTTGATTGCTTTTTCAAGGCTAAAATTTAATTATATATGCACAGAACTTATTCTTCATCCATTCAAGTATTGATGAACACTTTGATTGCTTCCATATCTTGGCTATTGTAAATAGTGCTGCTATGAGTATTGGGGTTTACTTCTTGGCTACCATTGCAGGTCTTGCAGATAAGAACATTTCTGTCCACATAGAAATTTATGTTAAGCAGGCTGGTCTAGAATACACAGTGCTTGTATCATTTATTATTTTTTAATGTTTTTTTTAATTGAGACAAAACTGAAGTACTACAGCCTGTAAGTTTAAGGTATACAGTGTGTTTATTGATACATTTATATATTGCAAGATGATTAACACCTCTATCAGATCACATAATTATCATTTTTGTGTGTGTTGGGAATGATTAAGATTTAGTCTCTCAGCAACTGGAAGACAGTATTATTTCTATAATCAGTATATCGTGCATTAGATATCCAGGGCTTTATCTATTGGTGGCAAATTTTTTACATTAAACAGTATCTCCCCAATTCTTCCACCCCCCCAGCACCTAGCAGTCACATTTCTACTGTTTTTATGAGTTTGGCTTTTTCAGATTCCACACATAATTGAGATCACACAGTGTTTTTATTTTCTGTGTCTGACTTATCTCACTTAACATAATGTGCTCAAGGTCCATTCCTGTTGCAAATAGCAGGATGTTCTTTCTCATGGCTGAAAAATATCTGTATGTTTGTATTCCATATTTTCTTTATCCTTTCATGTATTGATAAACACTCATGTTTTTTCCATATCTTAGCTATTGAGAATAATGCTGCAATAAACGGAGTGCATATATCTCTTCAATATCTATTTTCACTTCTTTTCAGTATATACTCGGAAATACAATTGCTAGATCATATAGTAATTCTATTTTCAATTTTTTTAGGAACTTCCACATTTTCCATAGTGTTTGAATGATTTTACATTCCCACCGAGAGTGTAGAAGGGTTCCTTTTTCTCCACATCCTCGCCAATATTAGTTATCTCTTGTCTCCTTGATAGTCATTCTAAGAGATGTTTGGTTACAGCTCACTGTGGGTTTGATTTCTCTTTCCCTGATTATTTGTAATGTTGAGCATCTCTTCATGTAGCTGTTAATCACTTGGATGTTGTTACTGAAAAAAATGTCTAATTCCCCTGCCCTTTTTATTGTATTGGTTTTTTTCCCCCTATCCAACTGTATGGGATCCTTGTATATTTTAGATATTAGCCCCCATCCTATATATATATATGTATGTATATATAGCAAATAATTTCTTCCATCACATAATTTGCCTTTTTTGGCTGTTTATTTTGCTCTTTAGTTTGATGTATCCCTACTTGTTCATTCTTGCTTTTGCTGCTTATACTTTTAGTGTCATATCTAAAAAAATCATTGCCTGATTAATATCAAGGACATTTTTGCCTATGAATTTTTCTAATATATTTATGGTAACAGGTCTTATGTTAAAACCTTGCATGTATTTTAGTTCATTTTTGTGAGTGGGTAAAATCCAATCTAATTTCATTTTTCTGCATGAAGCTGTCCACTTTTTCCAGCACCATTTGTTGGAGATTATTTTTCCAATTGAGTGGTCTTGGCTTTCTTGTCAAATATTAGTTGACTGGAGGGTATTTCTGGACTCTCATTTTTGTTTCCCGTGTTTATGTATGTATTTTTCTGTCAGCACATTACTGTTTTGATTATTATATCTTCATAGTATGTTTTGAAATCAGGAAGTGTAATACCTTCTGCTGTGTTCTTTCTAATGATTTCTGTGTTTTCTTAAGTAGCTAGGATTTTAAAAAATTATATGGTTCATCCAGTACTGTTCGAATTTTGATAGGGATTACACTTGATTCATAGATGGCTTTGGATAGTAAATACATTTTAAAAATAACCCTTCTAACCCAAGAACAAAGGATATCTTTTTGTGTCTTCTTTAATTTCTTCACAAAAGTCTCATAGTTTTGAGAGTATAGATCTTTGATTTCCTTGGTTACATTTACTCCTAGTTATTGATGCTATATTGAATAAGATAGTTTTCTCTAATTCTTTTTCAGATATTTTGTTTTAGGATATATAAATGCAACTAATTTTTGTATGTTGACTTTGAATCTTGCAACTTTGCTGAATTAATTGACTACTTTCAGCAGTTATTTGGTTGTGTCTTTAGGAGTTCAAATCATATTATCTGAAAATGACAATGTTACTTCTTTCATTTCAGTTTGAATGCCTTTTATTGTCTTTTCTAGCTTAATCTCTATAGCTAGGACTATCAGTATTGTGATGAATAAGAGTGTGAGAGTGGGCACCCTGTCTTATTTCTCATCTTAAATGAAAAGCTTTCAGTTTTTCGCCATTGAGTATTATTTTAAGCTGTGGGTTTGCCATATATGTCCTTTTATATTATATTCTCCTTATACTCAGTTTTATTAGGAAAAGATATTGTATATTGTCAAACTTTTTTTTCTGCATCAGCTGAGAAGATCATCATTTTTATCTTGAGTTCTATTATTGTGGTGTGTCACATTTATTGATTTGTTTTTGATGAATCACCCTTGAGATGGTTTCGGGTTCAATCCCACATGATCCTAGTGAAGGACCCTTTTACTGTGCTGTTGAATTTGCTTCGCTAATAGTTTGTTGAGAATTTTACATCTGTGTTCATCAGGGATAATTTCTAGTTTTTTTTTTTTTTTTTTTTTT
>SJYV01052101.1:0-18384 GCA_006410875.1 Neotragus pygmaeus | reverse complement strand
GGATGGGCAGGGAGGCCTGGCGTGCTGCGATTCATGGGGTCACAAAGAGTCGGACATGAGTGAACGACTGAACTGAACTGAACTGAACCTAAATATTGCCCCAAGAGAGAATTTTTTCCCAATATTCAAGAACAAAATCAAAGATAGGGTTCAAAACCCTATAGAGGGTTCAGATTTGTATAAAGTGGTATTTAACTGAGGTTAAACACCTTCTCCAGGCAATCTTCTCAACCCAGGGATCGAACCCAGGTCTCCCACATTGAGGCAGATTCTTTACCAGCTGAGTCACAAGGGAAGCCCAACTAGTTGTGTGGCTATGGACAAATCACTTGATTTCTCAATGCCCAAGAATGAAAAATAAAATCACTGTAAAAATGCTTTGAAATTCAACGAGACACTACTGCCTGGGTTACTATTCCAAAGAGAGAGAACAATGACCCTATATTATATAAGTACCCAAAGCTCCTCATTAGACTGTCCCCAAAACACCTCATCATGGCCTCACAAGCTATAGTCCCTTATTCAGGTCCTCACATGCCTCTCTTAGTTCTACAGCGATAAATGTTTCAAATTCAGATCCTAATAATTGCCTCTCAGTTCAGAGAAACTCTGGCTTACCACATCACACTCTGAATGTTCAGAGTGTTTTCTACACAGGCATACAGAAGATGTTCAGGAAATCGTTTGCTGAACGAATAAATAAGGACCAACTAGTATTGGTGCCAGCTTGGAGAAGGCAATGGCACCCCACTCCAGTACTCTTGCCTGGAAAATCCCACGGACGGAGGAGCCTGGTNTCTTATGGAGTTCTGGGATTACTTAAGAGACAATGTGATTTGTGGCTAGCAGAAGATTGATTATATATAACACTTAAAAGAAAAGAAGAAGGAGATGTCCATTGCGGTCATGATAAAGCTCCAACTTACTCCCTGGAATCTAGAGAGAACAGGCCTGTGTTGGGGCTTCGCATGGTACTGGGTTGGGACCTCTGGTATTTCTGGCTTGTTGTTTCTCCAGCATCCAGTCTGGGGACCATGTCACTTTCTGGGCCCAGACGTGCCCTCCGGGTCTGCCTGCTCTCCAGTGTACAGCGACTCCTGGTGATTGTTTTATATAAATTGTCCACAGGTTTTTGTTTTGCTCGGTGGGAAGAAAAAGGCCACCTACCGCATTTTCCTGGAAATGGAAGTTCAAGCCATGTTTTTCTTGCTCAGTATCACCTTATCTTTTTGTTGGTTGGCATTATTTTCTGCTCTTTATGTTATTCATGGCTTTCTCATCTTTATTTGAAAAATCTCTTCACCTCTGGAGAGCTCCTGAGCAAGGAACTGGAACTCATCTCCAAATTCAGGCAACTGGCTGTGGCCTCATCTCCCTGGAGATCTTTCCCATCATCTATTATCGAAGACGGGTGGAGATGGAGCCATGGCCTTCCCTCAGAAGCCGAGACCCCTGTTCACCATGGTCCAGTCTTGGCCTTGGCCACTTCGGGTACAGCCAGCAACTCAACTCAAGTCTCACTTCTTCTGTTCTCTTTTCTCCTTTGAATGGGCTTCCCTGGTGGCTCAGTGATAAAGAATCTACCTGCCAGTGCAGGAGACATGGGTTCCATCCCTGGGTTGGGAAAATCCCCTGGAGGAGGAAATGGCAACCCACTCCAGTACTCTTGCCTGGAAAAGTCCATGGACAGAGGAGGCTGGCAGGCTACAGCCCATGGGGTCGCAAAGGAGTCAGACAAGATTGAGCGACTGAGCACATCAAATAGTCAGTGGGTAGAGCTGCACAGATGAGCTTTGTGCTGCAACTTTGTGCCAGAAATACTGCACCAATTCTTGTTTCTAGAGTCTGAATCCACTCACTCAAACGGGGGTCAGTGATGGCAGGAGCCCCACCCCCAGCCCGCCACCATCAAGCAGAGCCCCTCCAGGAGCCCAGCAGGACCCAGAGGAGGCAGACAGGGACCCCACAGGCACCCGGGTCCTTGCTTTGTTTAAAAAAAGATGTTTGCAGCCGCTTTGAGGAGAAGGACTTCTATGAGTCACTTCTTTTAGACACATGCTGCTCTAGCCACAGGAAAACAGACCCTAACAGAAAAAGGAGAAGAGAGTAAACAAGGTTAGATTTCTGGTGTTCTAACAGGCAGATACATCAAGCAGCCCCCTTCCTGAAGCGGCAGCTGTCCACCTCGGTGAGGATCCGTCCACCCTCACCCAGGAAAGATGTCTGCCTGCTTCCCTTGCCCTCGGATGCGGCCAATGCCATCCTAAAGAGTACCCTCCACACCAATCACAGGCAGAAATAACAAATAAGACAAAAAGGCAGCAGAACAAGACCACCCCTGCCTGCGTCTCCACTTGACCTGCATGTGGAGAGGGCATATTATTCTTTCCTCACAATCGGGTCAAGCAGTTGCAGGGTTCAAAGGCAGGAATGTCAAATTGTCCTTCTTGAAAGAGCAGGATGGGGAAATCCGGGGAAATCAGCACAAGGCAGCCCCAGCAGGTGCCGAGTCACGGGCTGTGGTTGGTAGTGGGTGTTCAGCGATCCAGTTCGTGAACCCCCCAAATCTAGACAAGAACTCTGGCCGGAGATTGTGATTCACACCGCAACCGGGGAGCACGGCCAAAATCCAGTTCGTTTCCCTGCAACACCTTAGTGAAAAGGTCGGCTGTGTGGGTGAGATATGAATGTATTAATTTCCTGGACGCTCAGTTTACTAAGAGAAAGATTAACAGGGCTGTGATACGTGCAAGCTCTCGGATTTCTCCCCGTGAGGGACATAGGAAGGATCGTTTGTGGGGCTGGGTGAGGGAGCGACCCACACACGCAGGAGGGATGCGATAGTAAACACAGCATCTCATCCTGGGATTCTTCCGGGGAGCAGCAGGGTTCAGGGGCCAGGGAAGCGCCTGGCTGGGAGCTGGTCCCACCAGCAGAGGTCTGGACCAGAGGCTGGTCCCCTTTCTAAAGTACACTCACCCTTTGACTTTTGGTCGGGGTTTTGCTGAGCTGGCTGCAGCCTCGCTCAGTGACGACAGAGCAGCGCAGGAAAGAACCTCGGGATCTCTCTGCCCGGAATCATGCCGACGGTAGACGACATCCTAGAGCACATCGGGGAATTCAACTTTTTCCAGAAACAAACGTTCTTCTTCCTCTGTCTGCTCTCGGCCGCCTTCACCCCCATCTACGTGGGCATCGTCTTCCTGGGCTTCACCCCGGACCACCGCTGCCAGAGCCCCGGGGTGACGGAGCTGAGCCGGCGATGCGGCTGGAGCCTGGCGGAGGAGCTCAACTACACGGTGCCGGGCCCGGGGCCCGAGGGCCAGTGCCTCCGCTACGAGGTGGACTGGAACCAGAGCGCCCTCGGCTGCCTGGACCCGCTGGCAGGCCTGGCCGCCAACAGCAGCCCCCTGCTCCTGGGCCCCTGTGAGCAGGGCTGGGTGTACGACACGTCCGGCTCCTCCATCGTGACCGAGGTAGGTGACTGTGGGACTTAGAAGAGATAAACAGTGCAGCTTTCCTTAAGGAAGAACCCAGGGAAGCCCAGACGTGGAGTCAGAGGATCTCATAAAATCCTCATTTCCAATCCAAACATACAGCCTCCTACTTGTCTAGAGTGCGAGTTAGTTGAAACTTCAAATTATGGCCACAATGATTCTAGTGTGTGCAAGTCTCAGTATAAGAAATAAACAAAAACATATCAGAATTCCTGGAAATAATGCCAGGAAAGGGGAAACTTCCAAGCCTCAGACTGAATTTCTGGAAGCTGTATCCTCCACCTGCCGTCATATGAATGGACAGACAGCCGACAGCTCCTAGAACTCGCCTGATTGGTGCCTTACCGTGATACAATGTACTTGTCTCTCAATGGTTAACTTGCTTCTCTGCAGTTTGCTCAAAGTATATATGTCAAACCATTTGGGGTTGGAGCTTTTGCTATGGTACTATTAGTTTATTAAAAACCACACTTGACACTCCTACACTTGTCCTTCCCTGGTGGCTCAGAGGGTAAAGAATCTGCCTGAAGTGCAGGAGACCTGGGTTCGAGCCCTGGGTTGGGAAGATCCCCTGGAGAAGGAAACGGCAACCCACTCCAGTATTCTTGCTTAGAGAATTCCATAGACAGAGGAGACTGGCATGCTACAGTCCATGCAGTCGCAAAAAGTTGGACACAACTGAGCAACATTAACACACACAGTTGACATACATCTGATTGTGAGGCCTCTTTTCCATAAAAAGGAAAACAATGGAGGCTTGCTGTTTAAAAAAAATTTTATTGGAGTAGAGCCAATTTACAATATTGTGTTAGTTTCAAGTATGCAGCAAAGTAAAACACTTATACATATACATACATTCACTCTTTAGATTTTTTTCCCGCATAGACTATTGCATAATATTGAGTCAAGTTCCCTGTGCTCTATAGTAGGTCCCTGCTAGTTATCTATTTTATATACAATAGTGAGACGTGATTTTATTGGAGGCAAAGCAAAATAGGGGGACAAGATTATCCTACAAAGAAAGCCAGGTGCTTGGCTTAACTTAAAAGGACCACTTGGATGATGTGAAGATACTCTGTCTGAACAGACATTTAGGTAGAAGAGCCTTTTCTAAGGATCTAAAGTGGTCTGACGGATTGAAGATTTAACACCATGCAATTTTTAAGAGGCCTTACAACTTGGCTCATCTCACTCATTCATATAGAGATGAGGAAACTGAGGTCCAGGGCAGAGAAGAATTTTACCCCAGACAGTGAGAAGGCCTTCCCAAGTGGCTCAGTGGTAAAGACTGTGCCTCCCAATGCAGGAGACACAGGGGATATGGGTTCAATCTCTGGGTAAGAAAGATCCCCCAGAGGAGGGAATGGCAACCCACTCCAGTATTCTTGCCTGGGAAATCCCATGGACAGAAGAGCCTGGTGGGCTACAGTCCATAAGGTCGCAAAGAGCTGGACACGACCGAGACACTGAGCAGACAACACACACACACAGAGAAACCTAGTTTTAAGCCCTAGAAACCGGATCTCCCAAACTCCGGGCCGGTCCCTGCGACTCCTACAACACTGCCTCTTGTTCCAGTGAGAGCAAAGGCCACAGCCATGCGCAAGGTGCTAATTCCCCTAATTTAAAGAGAAACTGCCCAACTTCCTCGAGGCAGCATTTGTAACGTGTCCACACATCTATTTGCCTCTGTGCATTGAAATTAGAAAGAGGAATGGTTTGTGCACAAGTAATTACCTAATTTCAGCTGATTTAGCCAAAATAGAGATTAGCCTGATGACATACCACCAGGTAGAATGCTAAACAGGCTGCGGGTCAAATCTTCAGACTGTGTAAAGAAAATTAACACAAGCAAGGAGAGAGCTGGGTTACAAGGAGTGCCTCCCGTGTCCCCTGGGCTGAGCCGTGTCTAACAGGACTTTGTTTTCTCTCTCTCCCAACTCGGGACCCCTGCGGCCCCTCGCAGTTTAACCTAGTGTGTGCCGACTCCTGGATGCTGGACCTGTTTCAGTCAGCAGTGAATGTAGGATTTTTTATTGGTTCTATGAGTATCGGCTACATAGCAGACAGGTAGGTGTGCCACAGGAGTGGTGGGCTTGGAACTGTCGGAGGAGAGCACCCGCCCCTGCCTGAATGCCCTCCTACCCCACAGCACACCAGCCACACTTCCCTGGATGGTCACGACAGCCTTAGATTTCTCCTGCCGCTCCGTCTGCACTTTCTCATTCTCGGGGCTCATCGAGGGGTGTTTCAGCATCAGGTAGCAGTGTTTCCTTGTGGGTTGTCCAGAAGCTGAGGGTGAGACGGGAGAGGACAGATGAAAGATGACTGGATCCCTTTCATAATCCTCATTCTTCATTTGGCTTCCTGCCATCCCCCCGGTCATCCACATTCGGGGCCTCTTCCCTCTCAAGTCCCAGAGCCGGGTAGAATCTCACTATTGTTCTTACCTGAGCCTAAGGGGGTGCAGGATTCCTGAAGTGGGGCCCCAGAGCCAGATGTAATTGTTGAGTTGGTCAGAAAGTTCCTTTTTGTTTTCCCTTATGATCTTACAGAAAACTTTGAATGAACCTTTTGGTTAACCCAATATATGTGTACATATAACGGGGAAAGGGAAGCAGGGTCTCCACATGGACAGAAGTAAATATTCGATTCCATAATGTCACGTCCTAAGAGATAAATGAAGGGAGATTTCTCCAGGTGGGATACGTGGCCGGTGGTCCTCTCACTTGGGTCTGAATCTTCAGGAGCTTGTTTTCAGTGGCCGTGCCAATCCAGCTCTTCCTGGGTCTCTTATTTATCCATCGTTTCGTAATCCCACTTTCACTGTGCTGAAAGTTCCTCATAATGTCCATCTTTCCTCATTGAGCTGATGGATCAGTGGTCAGTTAAGCATCACTAGGAGTCCCCTAAAGAGAAAGGGAAAGGAGGGCTTTCCTGGCGGCTCAGGCAGTAGAGAATCTACCTGCCATGTAGGAGACCCAAGTTCGATCCCTGGGTCAGGAAGATCCCCTGGAGAAGGACATGCAACCCACTCCAGTATTCTTGCCTGGAGAATCCCATGGACAGAGAAGCTGGCGGGCTACAGTCTATGGGGTCACAAAGAGTCGAACATTATTGAGCGACTAACAAAGGGAGAGGAATAGAAAAATCGGCTCTAAACTTAGTAAGCACCTTGGCTAATTCGGCCATCAGAGTTATAATATCAGCTGTTTACTGGGTGTGTTTTCTATGCCAGGCAGTGTAAGCAGCATTTTAAACAGTATCATCCTCTTAAATTATTAGTCCCCTAGTGAGATAGTGCTGCATAACTGAGCAATGAATATATAGTTTCATAACTTATCATAAACTACACATGTTTAATTCTGAAATAAATGGTAAATATGCCTGCTGCCCTCTCCAACTCTATCTTTGGCACAGATAAACCCACACCCGTGAGCTTAATATGAAATGCAGGTGGAACATTTTGTCTGATGATACTGCGCTGTCTGTCTGGATTAAAACCGGCAAGTGTGTTAAAGATGAATAAGGCTGGCTGAGTCAGTCACACCTCAGGGGCATCTGAACATTCATGGCCAGGACTCCCTGTGGCAGCAGCAGGCAGGAGGGGAGTGGCAGAGGGGGCACTAGGTCTGAGGCAGCCCTGGGCCTGATGCCTCTTCTGTAACTGCCTGCGCACCTTCTTTCAGATGCTCTTCTTGGGACCCTGTGTGGTGAAGAGGCTGGTGAGGTGCAAGGGGAGGGCATTTGCTTTCACTAGTACTACTACTGAACTGAGGGCAGTGGTTTGGAGATGACCGTTTAAGAAGGAAGAAGCACCCTAACGAGGGCTGTCCAGAGTCCACCCTGCTCCAGCGTGTGGCTGCTCGGGCCCCTGGCCCCTGGCCCCTGGCCCCCTCTCCACTCCCGCCCTCACTGGAAAGAGCAGACTCTAACACTCAACTCGCCAGCACGGAAGTGAACAAATAGGTGACTGAGCTTCACAGTTGGTTAAATAAATGAGTTAATTATTCTCATCCCACTCAGAGAGTAGGAAACGGGTTATAATTCTCTCCTGACGGTGCATTCCTGACTTACAACCCCCAGGTGATTATCCACCTTCTTAAATGACCTTATCATTTTGTTCCCTTTGTTGAAATCTCCTGTGTAAAGCTAATGAGTCATCATTCTTCCCCCCACAAGCTGTGCACACCCCTCTATTTCTTTTTCTTAAACTGTCTGAAGTCTGGTTGGTTATTACCCCCCTTCTCCTCTGCTGTGTGCAGATAAGGGTATGGAGTAAGATGACTGCCAGAGGGGTCCAATGAGGACATTTTATCTTTTGCACACTCAACACCTGTTTCTGAGCAACTCTCAGGTTTTATACAATGGGACAAGAATTTCATGGGAACCCATCTGATGCTACAGGTTAAACAAAATAGACTGCTATAAGGAATTTTCAAAATATGACCCAACAGCTGAAGGGGTGAGGAGTCTTTTAAGAGCTGAAGTGTCTTTTAGAAGAAAGCCAGGAACACCAACCCAGACTTCTGAGGGTCAGCTTTGCAGCCCTCAGGTGGGAGGGAGGGAGGATATATGCTAGAAAATTTGGAAATCAGCCTTTTGTAAGATGTCTCATTTGTTTCATCATCCAAACCACCTAAAGAACGATTGTGAGAATCACCTGACACAAAAAAAGTAATCGATCAGCGACTCCAGTGATCAGTAATTTAATGTCAGGCTTGTAAATGTTTTATTTTATTTTGACCATGAGGTCTTAGTCCCCTGACCAGGGGTCAACCCATGCCTCTTGCTTTGGAAGGCAGAGTCTTAACCACTAGATTATCAGAGAAGTCCCATCAGGCTTATGAATGTTTAACAACTGACTCTCTAAAGGAGAAACCCCTGACTTGTAGAGTTTGCTGATCTCCATGCTGTTGATGCTCCCATGGAGGTCCATTTCAAGCTACCAAAGTGAGGTCATGGAACACAGAGTTGGAGAAATATGCACCATCCTATGGCATTTCCACCATACAAATATAACAAAAAGATGTAAAAGACCTCATGAGCATAGATAAATACCCAAACATAGGAAAATAATTAGAAAGAGATGTTTTGCATATTTATTATACTAGCTTTTAACGCAATTTACTTTAGAGTAAGCGTATGTTTTCATTTTTCATAATGGTGCTTTGCACACTCAGCTCACAAATATTCTCAAAGTCTGTCAGTCGGTTCTCGAGAGTCACCACTATGCTGTTCAGATTTCATAATGGAACCAGATCCAAACAGAATCAGAGTCCCAGTGGGTTGCAGTGAGGCTTACCCAACTCTGTGGAATCTTCCAAAGCAAGCCCCCTACCTACTATGTGCCAATCATTGTACTGGACATCATGGTGTGTTATATCTCACTAGGATCCTAACAGCCTTGAAGAGGAAAGTTATTATCCACAGTTTGCACAGGAGGAGACTGAGGCTCAGTGAAATGAAAGCAATGCTTCCCAAATGTTAACGTGCATGTCAGCCACCTGGGGGGTTTGTTAGAATTACGGTTCTGATCCACTGGGTCTGGAGTGGGCCTGAGGATCTGCCTTTCAAACCACCCACTGGCGATACTCGTATCCCTAGGCCACAGTCGGAGTGGCAAGTAGCTAAAGGATTTATGAAACCAGCGGTACAGGAGACCACCCACTCTCTTTGATTTTCTCTCTTTCTTTCATTTAACCGCTTAAGTGGTTCTGTTGTAGGAGGGAAGGAAGGGGGGGATGCCTCAAACCAGTCTCCCGAACCTCCAGAATATCTTCCAGCCCTGCCTTCCTGTTTTAGTCGCCTTGTGTCCATCTGTGAAATTGTCTTCTAGTGAACTGCATTCATAGATTCGAGTTTCTGAAGGTTCCCACGCTCTGAGTTTCAAAGAGTGAATGCCCCCTCTCGTCAGCCATGGGGTTTTGTCACCTAGGGGAGCACGACTGCGGTGCTTTGTGGTCACCTGAGTCAACTTTGGAAGTTGAAGAAATCTCATTTGAACGCGTGCTTATAAATTCTTTGAGGATAAGTGAAGGGGGTTGGGTAGGAGAACATGGAAAGAAAGGCTAAAACGTTGTGTCGAGTTGTGACTTTGGAAGGCTGTGGATAAAAGGCTAAGGGGGTATACGTTTACAGTGTGGAATAGTCGACTGAGAATTCAAAAATAATGTAGTCAACACAGTTTTAAGAAGTTTGGCAATTTACATCAATTCCCATGGGACTGCTTGATCTTTAAGTTTCAGATTTAAAGCATTAATAATATCCATAAGACAGCTCACAGGATAAGGCTCAGAATATTATCTATAGCCCTTGAGAAGGAACTAAAGGTCTTGACTGTGCTTGATGATATTATTATTATTTAGTCCCCTTTGACTGCTGTCCTTTGTTTCTGCATTTCTCACTTCTCTGATTAAACTCATTCTTTGACTAAAGTTTTCTGCAGACAGAAGGCAGGCAAGGGCATGGTGGTGTGGGGTGGGGGCAGGAAGCATACAGTCCTGTTCTGTTTCCGTGAAGACAAGGTTAAGCCCAGGTTCCCACATTTTCCTCTACTCTGTGTACTGAGACACTCCCAGGTCCTTAAACCAATGAAACCCAAGTCCCCATAATAAACGTACAGGAGCTCTCCTGCTAGGGAACTCCACGACAAAGGCCTAAGGGAGGGGAACACATGAGGTGAGGACACAAATAGCCGTTTCCATGGAGACACACAAATACCACGAAGTCCAAAGGCAGTGTTGAAATGGATAGGGAAATTCACCGAACGCTGAGTTTTGTTTTTTCTAAAGCAAAAGCTCCTGGGTGGGCAATTGAGTCTGTTTGTGGAGAGGCCCAGCTGATGTGATGATGGAAGGCTTAGACAGGCCCTTGGGGCATTCAGGACTGGGGAGCTCGAAGAATCTCCCCTCCCTGAGTACCCTCCGCAGGGAGAGGCTGAGAGATTCTGCAGCCCAGAAAGGGTCTCACTGTTTACACATCATGCCAACAGAACAGACCCAGAGTCAGGTATTCTCTTGGAGGTAGTCAGTCTGTACCTCTGGAATTTCCATCCTTCAGAGTTGACCCCCACTTTAGTCAGAGTTCCATAGCTTGTGTGAATTTTCTACAACTTTTGTGAATCTAATCTGATGCCATTCCCTCTCTTCGTTTTCTCTTCACAGGTTTGGCCGTAAGCTCTGCCTCTTGATTACAATCCTCATAAACGCTTCATCTGGAGTGCTCATGGCCATCTCCCCAAACTACACATGGATGCTAATTTTTCGCTTGATTCAAGGACTGGTCAGCAAAGCAGGCTGGTTAATAGGCTACATCCTGAGTAAGAACACTTGTGATTGTAGCTGTGGGAACAAAGGTTGGCTGGCAAAATACAGTCAGTCTGGTGGCGGAAGCTACACAGAAAACGACTCAGCTTCAAGACCACATTGAAAGATTTTTCTTTCTGTATCAAAAGAATTTCTAAAATCTTTTCACTAGACTCATTCTACATTCCTCCTAGAAAGAAAACAATGAAAGAGGAATGAGAGTTAACAGTGGGCCATCCAAATTCTTATATAACGCTTTAGGAATTTTTGTTTTCTGTACCCTAGGGTGTTCCATAGAGAGAAAATCTAGCCTGCCAGGTTCTCCTGATTGTTGTTCTGCCACTAAGTCATGTCTGACTCTTTGCGACCCCCTGGGCTGCAGCACACCAGGCTTCCCTGTCTTTCACCATCTCCTGGAGCTTGCTCAAACTCATGTCCACTGAGTTGGTGATGCCATCCAACCATCTCATCCTCTGTCGTCCCCTTCTCCTCTTGTCCTCAATCTTCCCCAGCATCAGGGTCTTTTCCATCAAGTTGGCTCTTCAAATCAGGTGGCCAAACAATTAGAGCTTCTGCTTCAGTCCTTCCAATGGATGTTCAGAGTTGATTTCCTTTAGAACTGACTGGTTTGAACCCTATGAACTTTAGTACCAGGCTATACAGAGAGAACATTCAATGAGAAACACGCTAGATTCATGAGACTTTATAGTTTGAGTACATCCACTCTAGCAAACCACAGTTATCCTCAAATTATATGCAAGGAAACTGAGGATACAAGTACTGTGGTCAATCTCGGGTCCTCAGCAAGCCACTTGTAGGGCCAGGAATATCATTTACGTCCTACTCATTAGGAGCCAGAGCTATGCTTAAGCTCCATGGATTGTAGGAGAATGTTTACATTATAACAGCAGAGCATCTTTAAAGTGATATTAAGAAGAGTTACCACCACACTTAGGTCTTGGGAATTCATTTCATCGTTGCTTTTCTTTTGGGTACACTCAAGTAGCATCCACACGAAGGGAAATGGGCTCTGAAATTTAAATAATAATAATAAACCTCTCATTTCACACAAGAGGACTAGAATATCTGTGCTTAAAAATTGGCCCAGGAGAGGGGCCAGTAAATTGGGGGGATTCTATGAGATGAGGAGGAAATGGCACCTTTAATAGTTTTCGGTGCCTGTCACGGTAGTCCCCCGATCTATGGGAGAACAACAAAGAGATGAATGCATGTGGTTATTTGATGAGGAACGTGCCTCTGAAGACATGACATCGAAATACGTAGCATTTGGATGTAGATTTCGGCCTCCTTTTGTAATTTCTCCTCCAGTCCCTCCAGGGTCCTTATGGTGCCCTTGCCATGCACTCTTTTTCTACTTTTCTACTTGCTACCCCAAGACCTCATCCATGACCCAACCACTTTGAAAGACAGATGTTTCCATTTATTATGTACACAATTTCATCACTTTTTGAAAGTACTTTTGGATAGTTCACAATACTTCATAGAAATAATTTCAGAGAACATTTCTATTTAGTTTACAAATAGCTGAAATCTTTAACATGATAACCAAACATTTCAAGCAAAACTCTGTGGTTCATGGAATAGCTGGTATGTCAATTTTAGCATGTCTGTGACATAAAAATGACTATTTCCTAAAGCCATGTACCATGGACTTCATATAGCTGTCATGGTGTATGGCGTAGGATAAGGCAATAATTATACCACGTGCAGTGTTATGCCTTTAAGCCAGTTCTTGAAGAATAAAAAACCTGATCCATAGTGTTTTCCAATTTCTAAGTTGTGAATACTCACACCATGACTGATTTTAAGACACCAATGGGTTAAAAATCAGCTTGCAAAATTCCTAAAATTTTAAAAATTAGTTCTTGCCAGCCAGTACTAGCTGACTTCAGTCAACTTGGAAACCCATCTCTTAGGTTTTCAAGCCATTTGCACACATTAACAGGATGGCCAAGAAAATGTTTAACTCATGTAAGAGGACACGAGATATTATCCTGAGCTATTCATTTACGTGAAAATCATCTATGCTCTAAATTCAATGCTTACTCCATGTAATGTGGGATTATGAGATTTTGTATTAACACAATAGCAATAATCATAACAGAATAGGTCCCAAAGGACATTTAAATGTTTTCTAAGAACTGTATAGAAAATTCTGGAGCTTGGACCACAGTTTCAAGGTTGGCATTCTAGTTGTCCTATCGTTGGATCGCCAGCTTACTGTCGTACTGACTGGTGCTGGTGCTTTGGGTTCTCTCCACAGTTACAGAATTTGTTGGGCTGAGATACCGGAGGACAGTGGGGATTGTCTACCAAGTGGCCTTCACGGTCGGACTCCTTGTGCTTGCTGGGGTGGCCTATGCGCTTCCGCACTGGAGGTGGCTTCAGTTCACGGTGACTCTGCCCAACTTCTGCTTCTTGCTCTATTACTGGTAAGTCCACGTGGAACAAAAAGGAAAGAAACCGAAATATTACATTTCACTGAAAAGGCTGTCTTCCCCCAGTGCACACCATCCATCCAACCTGAGCTGTCTTGCACTCTTCTGTTTCACGGGAAACCCAGGTCCGTGTTTCAGGGCTGAAAATGGCAAGTTTCCACCCGTCTCCCCCTCTGGAAACCAAATGTTCTTTCGCTTTGAACAAAGAGCTTTATGACTTGGATCTCATATTTTCACATTATTTATGTGGTTTTTAAAATTAGCTTCTAGTGGCCGTAATACCCTTTGAAGAGACTGAGAATATTACCGTTCTTATTCTGCCTCTCCTCAGAAGAAACTCCAAGATGGAGAAGGTGAAGGGTGATGCTGTTGTCACCATTTGCCCCGCCAGGTCTGAAGCAGACATCCCCAACCAGTCACAGCAGTTTTTATCCCAGATTAGGCCAACGTGGCACCCCAGTCATACCATACCAATCAATCAGAGTTACCAGAGCAAGTGAAATGTCAGTCACTCCTGCCCAAGGGAAACATGGAAATAGCAGAAACTCTCAAAAACTCCTAATGTGAGGTTATCTGAGATAAAGTAAAAAGGGTGCTAGATTAACAACCAAATCTCCTTTGCAAAAACCCACTTCTTTACTTCCTAGACTTAGCTACCTGTTCTTCCCATAGGTGCCTTGTCTAAGGATTTAACATCTAAACCCTTTTCAGGAAGCCTGTTTCTCCTCCAAAAGCCAGTAACATTCTGAGGGTGATTCTTAGCTCCTTGCCTCTATCCTTCTATCCACCCCCTTGTCTTTTCCTGTTCTCATTAAGAACTCATTGCCTGGCTTTCTGGACAGATTCATAACTGCTCTCTTTGGCATCAGCTTTCCCATCCTCTAGTCCATGCTTTGCATTGCATTGAAAAAATCCAGGTCTACCTCATTACTCTTCCTCATTACTTTTCAATAGTCTTATTCTCCTCAGAATGACCTAATGCTTTAGCATGATAGGAAAGGGCCAGGTGTTATCCAAGTTCCGACCATCTCTGAAGCACTTCTTGCCACTTTTACTCAACTGAGTCAAATTTAGTTTTCTTACAATTCCATAAGCCCCACAATAGAGCTGCTTTTTCAAAAGATCACTCAAGATGAAGAGTAGAAAACAGTGTCTGACTCTTTGTGACCCCGTGGACTGTAGCCCACCAGGCTCTTCAATCCATGGAGTTTTCTAGGCAAGAATATTGGAGTGGGTTGCCATTTCCTTCTCCAGGGATCTTCCCGACCCAGGGATTGAACCCAGGTCGCCATCATTTCAGGCAGACACTTTACCGTCTGAGCCACCAGGGAAGCCTCATTATTCTTTGGTTTAAATACTTTTCAATAGTCGTATTCTCCTCAGAATGACCTAATGCTTTAGCATGACAGGAAAGGGCCAGGTGTTATCCAAGTTCTGACCATCTCTGAAGCACTTCTTGTCACTTTTACTCAACTGAGTCAAATTTAGTTTTCTTACAATTCCACAAGCCCCACAATAGAGCTGCTTTTTCAAAAGATCACTCAAGATGAAGAGTAGAAAACAGGTGCTTGGGCTGTTTTGTTTTCTTCAGATAAATATTCAGAAGTGGGATTTCTGGTTAATACAGTAGTTCTATTTCTAATATTATTCCATACCTTTCTCCATGGTGGCTGCACCAATGTACATCCCCACCAATAGTTCACCAGGATTTCCTTTTCTCCATATCCTCGCCAGCACTTGGTATTTCTTATCTTTTTGATAACAGCCACTCTGACCGATTGAGGTGATATCTCAACTGTGGTTTTGATTTGCTTTTCCCTGGTGATTACTGATGTTGAGCATCTTTTCATGTCCTTAGTGGCCATCTGTATATCTTCTTTGGAAAAATGTCTATTCCAATGCTCTGTTCATTTTTGTTTATTTTTAAAATTAAAAAAAGATTTGGCTGTGCTGCACCTTTGAGGTCATGTGTGGGCTTTCTCTAGTTGCAGTGAGTGGAAGCCACTCTCTAGTGATCGTACACGGGCTTCTTATCGCCATGGTGGCTTCTCCTGTTACACAGCACGGGCTCTAGAGTACAGCCTCAGTCGTTGTGGTCCGCAGGCTTAGTTGCTCCAAGGCATGTGGGATCTTCCCAGACCAGGGATCAAACCCTTGTCCCCTGCATTGGCAGGAGGATTCTTAACCCCTGGGGCCATCAGGGAAGTCCCACTCTGCTCATTTTTAAATCAAATTGTTTGGATTTTAGCTATCAGGTCGAATGAGTTCTTTATGTATTTTGGATATCAACCCTTTATTCGATATATAGGTAGCAAGTATTCTCTCGGAGAAGGCAATGGCACCCCACTCCAGTACTCTTGCCTGGAAAATCCCATGGACGGAGGAGCCTGGGAGGCTGCAGTCCATGAAGTCGCTGAGGGTCAGATACAACTGAGTGACTTCACTTTCAATTTTCACTTTCACGCATTGGAGAAGGAAATGGCAACTCACTCCAGTGTTCTTGCCTGGAGAATCCCACAGATGGGGGAGCCTGGTGGACTGCCATCTATGGGGTCGCACAGAGTCGGACACGACTGAAGCAACTTAGCAGCAGCAGCAGCAGCAGCAAGTATTCTCTCCCGTTCAGTAGGCTGTCTGTTCATTTTGTTGATGGTTTCCTTTACAATTTTACTTCCTCTGTAGATACAACCAAACCTCTCTATGTAAGGCCCCTCCCAGAAACTGGCTTGTGACCACTGAGCAGGTGGGGGACCAAGTAGGATTTCCCCCTCTACTTAACAGCACTGATGACACGTTTTCTGTGCCCCAGGTGTGTGCCTGAGTCTCCTCGATGGCTGATCTCCCAGAACAAAACTGCTAAAGCCATGAAGATCATTAAGCATATTGCAAAGAAAAATGGAAAACCCTTGCCTGAACCTCTTCAGGTGAGTCAGCAGCTGAAGTGGCAAAGCAGGGAACTGTGGAAAGGAGGAAAAAGCATGCACTGTCTCCGGGGTGAGCCGCAGAAGGGGCCACCTCCCATGCACAGCAGGATATTTCTGTTGTATTAAGATCTGTGGTTCACAGTAGAATATTTTAAGCAGATGGAAAACATCAAAGGAAACCAAAAGTCACTTGAAAGTCAAGTGAGGAGCTTCTGTCTTGTTCATCTCTTGACTGTGTTGGCCCTCAGCCCCAGTACAGAGGGAAGAATCTTCAAACACCAATAATTCCTTAGAATTTTTAAAATTTTAGATAAAAAATTATCCCAAAATATTTTAAACACCCCCCTGCCTTCTTGAATAGAACAAATCAAAGTGTCCATTTTCCATGCACTTAGCATTTCGCCTTTAGTAGACCTCATCACCTTTAATTTAAAACTTTTCACCTGACAGGACCTGGTAAAGAGAAAATCAAGCTTACTAGGAATTTATATTGACATAATAGCAAGTCATTTCTGATGAGGCTCTAAGATGGGTGACCTGTACAAATCTGAGATTGACCTGATAGTCACAGTGAGAGACTCAGAGGCCTTTTTTCTTCACTTCCTCTCTGGGTGGTTAGAGTACCTTTTTTTTTTTTTCCTGCATGAACAACTGGCATAGCACTAATTCTTAGAATTCAGATCCTCTTGGACACTGGTCAGGGAATAAAGCACATGTGGGTCATTGTCTCCCCTCACGGTCAGAGTTCATGTGAGGATGCTAAGTCCGGTCATTGCTGGTTCCCTGGAGCCTTCTTCCAACACCAGCTTGTCCGGCCCAGCATCGACTGTGTCCTTCTAGAGTGGGCTTCTCAATTCACCAGGGGACCCTGTGAACATGCATTTCCCTCTGGCTGGGCTGGGACCAGAGATTTTTCACTCTTTATTATTTTAATATTTTATTTTATTTATTTGTTTGGCTGCACCAGGTCTTAGTTGAGACATGCAGGATCTTCGATCTTCATTGCAGCATATGAGATGTGTCATGTGGGACCTGGGTCCCTGACTAGGGATCGAACCCAGGCCCCCTGCACTGAAGTCTTAGCCACTGAACCACCAGAGAAGTCCCCAGAGACCTTTCATTCTAACAAGCCCCAGATGATGCCAATGCTGGTCTGAGTGCCAAGGTCCCCAAGCAGTCTCCTATTGGGCCTCACTCGGGTCTCGGTGTGCAGAGAGGTTGTATCAATGCCCTCAGCCCTCAGGGTCACTGGAGGATCTCAGTTTTACCCCACCATACTTTACCAACAGCATCCCATAATATATATGCATGAGTTACCCTGCTTCTCTGTAGCCCAGTATCCTCTTCTGTGAGACGTAGTGAAAAACATAAAATCTAACTTGTAGGGTGCTTACATTGATTAAACGAGTTAGTGTGCATGAAGGGCTTAGCTAGCTCTGGGCACATTAAAAGCATTTAGCAAGTCTAAGTAATATGTTCCCTGGGGGACCCTGGGATGCTGTCATGAAATATACAAAACTGTTGCTATTGTTTATATTCTCAGAGCCTCAGACCCGATGAGGAAGTTGGTGAGAAGTTGAATCCTTCATTTCTTGACTTGGTCAGAACCCCTCAAATAAGGAAACACACCTTGATCCTGATGTACAACTGGTAAGGATTATTTTCCACTTTAAAATCTCTCCAAATTCTTTTAACCTCCATCATCCACATAGAGGGAGGGACCAAGAGTACCTTCAAAACATAGCCTAGGTCCAGTCAGCATCAAGGGTGGATTGCAAGAGGGCTCATTTACATTTTTGTCAGGCAGATGCTGAAATTAGCTTACAGACCCAACACATAGACCACTACATTCCCAATCTTGGCTCTACATTAAGAATCACCTGGGAGTTTATAAAATACCAAGGCCAGACTCCTCTCCCACAAAGACATGGATTTAATTGTCAAGGCAAGGAACCAGGAACCAATACTTTTAAAATCTTCCAAGTGATTCTAATGTCAGACTGAGACAATTGGCATGATTTTTTTAAAAATTGAAGTGTAATTGATTTACAATATGTTAGTTTCAGTTATACAGCACAGCGATTCATATATATGTATATATGCTTCAAATTATCTTCCCTTATAGAAGGGGCTTCCCTGGTGGCTCAGAGGTTAAAGCGTCTGCCTCCAATGTGGGAGACCTGGGTTCAATCCCTGG
>SJYV01052100.1:664731-675822 GCA_006410875.1 Neotragus pygmaeus | reverse complement strand
TTGGGGCATAGACTTGGATTACTGTGATATTGAATGGTTTGCCTTGGAAACAAACAGAGATCATTGTGTCGTTTTTTAGATTGCATCCAGGTACTGCATTTCGGGCTTTTTTTTTGTATACCTGTGATATTGTATTGATCAACAATCAATCATATTGATTCCTAGAAAAGGGGATAAGAGAGTATGAAAGTCTTAAATCTTGAGCTACAACATCACAGGTATATTAGAGTATCAGTAAACCAACTGGCTAAGGAAACTAAAATTCCTAACTTTTTACATAAGAAGATAATTAACAGGAGAAACACGAGGCCTTTCATATCTACTTGTCTAAGTTAGATTTTGTTCTAAAAAATTCTCAGTCACCTTCAGAGTAAATCAGTAGACTATCATAATGTGACTTTAATTATGTTCATTAATATTCATTTGGGAAAAGCTTATCAGTTTCTATTTCAAGAACAAAAGCTAGAATATTAAACCCTTCTTTTGTCTGGAACATTGAGTTTGAGAGTTATCTTTTCAAGATGTTTCTCTGAAGAGATTATTGTGGTTTAACTGTTCAGTTACTGAAATGTACCAAATTTGCTCGTTAGAATTATAAACAATTTTTCTAGGGAGTATCTTATTTAGACCGAAGGTAAATAATTTTAACTTGGTTTAATAATTTGCCTCAACATTTTCCTGAGACACATAAGCATGGGGAGTTAATCAAAGGATATGGATCAAAACAACTATCAGCATAGGATGTCAGCGGTTTCATAGCCACCAGCAAAATCTCAGAACTCCAGTCCTGAACAGACTTTAGCAGTTAACTTTGTGTCATCCACTGTCAGAACTTTACATGCATTAGTTCATGTAATCCTTGTAATAGCTCTATTACTGTCATTTCTATTTTGTAGTGAGGAAACTGAGGAGTAGAGATGATAAATACTTTTAGTGAGAAAGTAACAGAATGAAGCTATGAACCAGGTAGTCTAGCTCCAGAGTCCTCCCAATATAGGCCCCCAACCTTTGTATTTACTTAAATGAAATGTTATTTGAAAATGTTATTTACATAGCTATGCAACATACTTAGAGTTTTACTGTAACTTATTTTGCAATTTCCATATATTCTTAGTGTTCTGGGGATTGTTTTTGCTGTTGTAAATAATATTTATACAAATGTCAGACCAGCTTTTAGATGATTTACTTTTTAAAATAGTGAATTTACAAAATATAAGACTGTGAATTTTTTTAAAGCACTTAATACATTATGCCAGAAGGTTCCAGAAAGTTTATCTGGATCTATATAACCTCAGGAGTACTAACTAGATGACAACAAAATGGCATAAGCAAAGGCAAATAAGGGTGAGGAAATGTGGCAAGTTTAGGATAAGGACATGGAATAGTGGCAGAGGCTGAAACCAAAGAAGTGGGCAGGATCCAGACTATGAAAGTACAAGGAAACCAAAGAATAGATATTAAGCCATCCCGGGTTTCTGACTTGGATGTCACTATCCATTGGATTATCAGAAGTGAAACCAGATTAATGCAGTAGGTATTTTGGGAGGAAAAAAATAAGATCAGTTTAAATATAGTAAATATATTGTAGCCATATTGTGTATGGCTTTCCCAATAGCTATCTGAGATTTTCTGGTTTAGGACTCAGGGAAGTGAGAGCTTCAACTGTAGATTTGAGAGTCTGTATATATATGAGGTCACTGAAAATTGGTTGATCACTCAAAGGATGTTACAGCGAAAAGATAAGCCAGAGCATGGCGTTTTGGAAACAACACTACTAAGAAGTCTTATAATCTAATTTGGGCTTTTCTAAACCCCAAATTTTTGAACTATCAGTTCAGGTCAGTTCAATCGCTCAGTCGTGTCCGACTCTTTGCAACCCCATGAATCGCAGCACACCAGGCCTCCATATAAATAACTATAATTTTGTGATAACTAGTGCTAATCATATAATCACATCATGGTTCTGAATTTGTGTAGCAATAGAACCCACTTTCTGACTAACTCGTGTATACATATCAAATGGGTTTAAAATGTTGAGAGAGACTCAATCGTTTTCCCTTTAAAATACACATTTAAGATTTAAGAAATTCAACTTTACTCTAAAAAGGAAAAATTTATAATGAATTAGAATTGTAACGTGATACCAACACTCATCTCAAGAGCCAGGAATTTGGAGTAATTACCAAATTTTGAGAAATTAGTATGATTTTGCTATTCTTTAGCCAGCAGACAATCATAAGAGAAGCCTTCCCCTACTCACCCCTCCCCCATGCTGAAAGACATTTTTTTCTACAGGAAGATCCCATCTAAGTGATGTAGATTTGTGTACTTTGCCACCTTGTGGTCATTGTAGTTATTTACATGACTCCATCTCTACTGTGGCTTGAAGATTTTCCTGTTAAAATGGCTAGATGTTCTTATATATTTAATAACAATACCAGCAAAAATTTATTAGAATGAACTTAAATGACCTTGATTAAAAAAAAAGAGGACCATGTCCAAGATGCATACCTATGAGATTAGTTTATGATGGGTTGCTTGATATGCCTGATATGCCTGATATGGCTGCTTGATAAACTTTTCTGGGCCTTTCTTCAATGTGTTTTTCTGCATGTTGCTACAGTAGTTATTTTGAAACAACAAATATTAATAAAAATAAGAAAAGGGTTATTTCCCTTGACAGTGTGAATATTGGCATAAGCTCTCTTTTTTTGTATTTCACTGAAGTTTTAAACAGAAAAGAAAACTCAAGACATTGTATATATAGAGCCAGCATGTGAATAAATGACAGCCTTCTATGAAACTCAAACCAAAGCATCCATGAACGCTGAGGCCAAACTCTAGTTTGTATATTTTCCAGTTTAATCTTTAAGAAATAAATTTGCTGAGGAAATCAAATTTTAAGATGTTTCTAAAGGTTCAATAGCTATTGCCAGATAACTGATGTGGTACAGGTACATTTTTAAGAGGTTTGGGTTACTTGCAAGATAATAATTACTGTATATTGCATTATATTGTTTAACTTTCCTATTGCTTTTAACATGAGATTTGATTTTCCTATGTTTGTAAATCTACAAAGTATTCAAACATTTGTTTTGAAAGCAACTCAGAGAATTATCGTAGTTTTAGTGTTCCTTCCTTGGCATAAACAAACATTTTTTTTTCTATTTCAAGTCACTAATTCTCTGTATCTTGAGGCAATAAACTGACTTTTAAACAAGTTTCATAGGCATAGTCATTCTTAAGCTGTATTTTATTTCAGAATACTGGAGGTGTTGTTTAAATATAGTAAGCTGAATGGTTTGGCTAACTTTAAAAAAATTTTTTTTTCCTTAAGAAACATCTATACACTTTTGGCTCACTTAAGCTTTGGTGACTTCTAAAAATTATACATGTAGTATGGATCCCTGTACAAAATGCACAGCCTTGACTACACGAGAAATTATGGAGAGAAATGACTATCATTCTGTTACTAGAAAACCAACCCAAATTATAGATGCTCTAGAAGTTAGCTCCACAATGGCTCTTCTCCATGATGGGCTCTCGAGAATAATTTTGGCTTGTGTATCCAACAGGGACAAGGCCCTCCAGCAAGCAGCCAGGGCACACAGGCTTCTGCCACGTGGGTTTTCCTCAGTTACTCATCAGCTTTAACTGGAATGAGGAGGGAGATTTCTGATAGACTATTCTCTGCTGTGGATTGGAAACAAATTGTGGTACCTTCTTTAACTCAGTTAGAGAGGTTAGGTCTTGTCTCACAGAGTAGGAGGCTTAAGTTGTGAGGATGGTCAAAGCAGGAATACGCTGAAAAACATAAGGATAACAAGGGATGAAAGGAATTGCTTTTGTTTACATACCAAGGAGCTTGGATGCAAAAATAGTAGCTCAATTCACATGTAAGTCACATTATATGTAATATAATAAAGAAGACTTTAAGAAAAAAAAAAAAAAAAAAAAAACAGTTCAGAGGAAAGCTCGATTTATATTCCAGCTCAGCCATTTCCTTTTTAGGCAAGTACTTAGATGTCTCCAAGTCTCAGCTTTCTCCTATGTAATATAAAAATGATTATATTTGCCTCAAGTGAACTCATAAACATTAAATAGAAAAAAATATTGAAAATTGCACAAATATATGCATCAGGATAGCCCAGACTCTGCTGTGGTAAGAAAGAAACCCCCAAGTCTCCGTAACTTAACAAAAAAAAAATGTTTATTTCTTACTCATGTTACAGTCTGAGGCAAATCTGGTGAGATTCCTTTTCAAGCAGTTTCTAGCAGCGCAAATGGGAGAGAGCACATAACAGAAACTCAACCAATTTTTGTTGTCCAAGATGGAAAGTAACATAGCACTTCTCCTATTTGATTGCTGAGAGATAGTCACATGATCTTATGTAAATGTGTGGGAGCTAAGAATTGCATATAAAGGTGGATATATTGCAAAAACTGACAAGCTCTACCATAAGTATTGTATTTTTATTGTTGGAAAATTAGTACAGATGTACATAAAGAAAAAAAGACATTAATGCCATTGTCCTGTCAATATTTCATTATCTTGTTGAACTTTTCTACAAATGCATTTTAATATAATTTTTAATGAGCACAGATTTTCAATAAATACAGTTTCCTTCTCCTTTGAAGACCCCACCCATTTCCCTTCTATGCAAGAAAAGCATGAAAATTGGGCACAAGAATGACACTATAGGTATATACTTAAATCTGCTCTAATTTCCTTAAAATGCACAACGATTATATATTTCCATAATTATTGACAGGGCTTCCCATGGCACTAGTGGTAAAGAACCTGCCTGCCAATGCAGGAGACATAAGAGATGCAGGTTTGATTCCTGGGTCAGGAAGATCCCCTGGAGGAGGGCATGGCAACCCACTCCAGTATTCTTGGTTGGGAAATCCCATGGACAAAGGAGCCTGCTGGGCTACAGTCCATCAGATTGCACAGAGTCGAACATAACTGAAGTGATTTTGCATGCATGTGTAATTATTGGCAACAGATTACTTGTGATCCAACTTTATCCCAAGACCATGAAACAGTGTGTTCTAATTCAGGGAGGTGAAAACCCCTGCTTGTAGAACTTGCCAGAAGAGTTGGGTGGTGATGGAAAGAGTCATTAAATCTGGAGCATATCTCCATGGCTTCCCATGTTATACCTTAATTTTCGGTGACAAAGTAGTGTATACAGTTTATCATTGTTTCCTAATGATGTTTGTATATGCAGTAAATCAAACTGCAGCATTCAATAAATTCTATGTTCCAGTTCAAAACAAATTACACTGCACACAAGTTTGTTTTCTTTCTCTGATCTCACTTCAAATCAGGTAGCTATTTATAAATAGTACAAAACAAACACTTTATTTTAGAAAATTACAGAAAATGGCATCACCTCTTATTATGTTACAGAAATCTGTGGCTATTTGGAAACCCTAAATCAAAACTATTATGAATAAATACCCAAAGGACTCAGGATAAATAAGATTGATTTTTTTAAAATCATCTTTGCCAATTTTTACTGCTACGGTAGGTGTTTCACTGTAGATTAAGCATGGCTATAGAGATGTACAGACAAACAAGACATGGCATATATTTCTGCCACCAAGTCAGTGAAAATAATGGTTAAACAGTCATAGCAGTTTGCTTTTTGTAAAAAATAATTAAGTACTGAGAACAAGACAGTGGAGGAGTGGGTAGAAGTGGAATACATCTCTCTCCACGGATACATCGGGAATACACCTTCAGACACAGGAGTGCATGCAGAACTCCAGCTGAGAGCAGAAAAGAGTACCTGACTAGAGGAAAAGAGTATATAGAACCACGCAAAACTCAGTGGGATGGAGGAACTAGTGGGGAAAACAGGAGTAAATAGGACCTGACCTGCCCTCAGCAGCTAGGGGAACTGAAGCAGGGGTCTGACCCCCACATCAGGGCAATTGTCTGAGTCAGAGGAGAAACATCTAAGGCTGACAGTGAAACAGCTGATCTGCGGCAGCCTAAATGGAATGAGAATCAGACAGTCCTTGCCACAGCCATACATACACTGGATACAGGTCCCCTGGAAGGCACAGCATGGGAGTTGGAGTTCAGGGATTGTGGGGCAATCCCAGGGTGAGGGCTGCTGTTGACTGTGGAGAGACAGATCACGGGGAGATGAAGGAGGAGACTGTGGGGAAAAGCCTGTGGAGGAAAGCCAGGCAGCCATGGAGGCAAGGCGATACTGCTAAGTCACGTGTAGTCAGTGGAGCCATCACCATAGCCTCTCCCCCACCCCCACCCCCGACACACCAGCATTGGCAGCTGAACAATAGAGAGGCTGGCCCATCAAATGCCTGACACTGAACTGCAGAGCAGGACCCCACCCAGGGTGCCCCTTTAAGTGCCTGATGTGCCAATCTACAGAGTAGGACCCCAGCCAGGGGGGCCCCCTCTATATGCCTGAAGCACCGAACCCAAACAACAGAGAAGGACCCCAGGCAAGGGAACCCTCTAAGTGCCCGAATGGGTGGAACTACAGAGAAAGACTGGCCAAAGAAGCTTTCTGATTGCCAGCTACAATAGGCTCAAAGAAAGACTGATGAGGCCATAACTCCTGTGGCAGAGGCAGTCCATGTCCCTGCACACTTGGCGCCGCCAGGGTCCCCACAAGCCAAGCAACTGCGCCACCTTCATACTCAACTCTCACTGGGGCAGAGCTGCCACAGGTGAAAAATGTCTTGAGTCTATGCATGCAGGGTCACTTCGGTAGTGTCCGACTCTTTGCAACTTGTAGATTGTGGTCTGCCAGGCTTCTCTGTCAGGGAGGGGGTTTCTCCAGGCAAGAATACTGGAGTGTATTGGCCAATACTGGGTGCCATACTCTTCTAGAGCACTATATTTCCTGCTGCCCTAGCCGCCAACTCCCCTGAGTACCTGGTGCTGCCAGAACCCCCGTGACCCAAGCAGCTGCACCACCTCCACACCTGGCCCTCACAAGGGCAAACCCAAGTCCTCCAGGGCAGCCTCAGGAGGAAATCCCAGTGGGCAACCCACATGTAGAGGTGGAAATAAAGCCACAATCAAAACCCAGGGGCAGTGTGGCTAAGGAAGAAGACCCCAAACCTTCCCACCAGCTGTACAACCTGCAGATTAAATCTACATGATCAACTAGGCAGACTCTGTGTGAATGGGATATATAAAATGTCATTGAGAGCGTCCACAAAATACCTCACTAGTTCCAATCACTGTGGGCATTGGAGGCAAGAACACATAACAGTAGGACCAGAGTAGAGTCTGAGATGCCCCCACAACAGTTTCAAACATCAGCACAGTGTTGGAGGGCCTCCTAGGGAGGTGAGGTGGACTGTGAACCCCCCCAGTGAGGGAAAGGACGCTGACAGCAGTGACTGAAGAAAAACATAAATTATTCTTATCTTTTGACTTATTCTGTAGATTCTTTTGGATTTTTTTTTTTCTTTTTCCTTCCCCCTGCCCTCCCCTCTGTTGGCACTCTGAAATCTAATTAAGCTTTTGAGCTTTTTTTCCCCGTCACATTTTTAAATTGTTGTTATAAACCTTTGTCTCTAAGTTGGGCTTTTGCAGTTCTGTGGAATTTTCCTCTTTTTTTTCCTTCTAATTTTAATTTTTTAAACGTATTATTACTTTTTCTACATTTATTACTTTGTTTGCTTTTCCTTTGTTCTTTTCACCTTGTGGTTAATCTTCAGTTCAGTTCAGTTCAGTTGCTCAGTCGTGTCCGACTCTTTGTGACCCCATGAATTGCAGCAGGCCAGGCCTCCCTGTCCATCACCAACTCCTGGAGTTCACTCAGATTCATGTCCATCGAGTCAGTGATGNAGTGTATCATGAGAAATGTCAGACTGGATGAAGCACAAGCTGGAATCAAGATTGCCAGGAGAAATATCAATAACCTCAAATATGCAGATGACACCACCCTCAAGGCAGAAAGTGAAGAGGAACTAAAAAGCCTCTGATGAAAGTGAACAAGGAGAATAAAAAAGTTGGTTTAAAAAACTCAACATTCAGGAAACTAATATCATGGCCATCTGGTCCCATCACTTCTTGGCAAATAGATAGGGAAACAGTGGAAACTGTGACAGACTATTTTCTTGGGCTCCAAAATCACTGCAGATGATGCCTGCACCCATGGAACTAAAAGACGCTTGATCCTTGGAAGAAAAGCTATGACGAACCTAGATAAGATATTAAAAAGCAGAGATATTATTTTGCCAACAAAGGTCTGTCTAGTCAAAGCTATGATGTTTCCAGTAGTCATATATGGATGTGAGAGTTGGACTATAAAGAAAGTTGAGCATCGAAGAATTGATGCTTTTGAACTGTGGAGTTGGAGAAGACTCTTGAGAGTCCCTTGCACTGCAAGGAGATCCACCCAGTCCATCCTAAAGGAAATCAGCCCTGAATATTCATTGGAAGGACTGATGTTGAAGGTGAAGCTCCAATACTTTGGCCACCTGTTGCAAAGAAGTGACTCATTTGATAAGACCCTGATATTGGGAAAGATTGAATACTGGAGGAAAAGGTGACAACAGAGGCTGAAGTGGTTGGATGGCATCACCAAATCAGTGGACATGAGTTTGAGTAAACTCTGGGAGTTGGTGATGGCCAGGGAGATCTGGCATGCCTTAATCCATGGGGTCACAAAGAGTCTTCTTCTCAAATGCACATAGAACATTCTCCTGGATAGACCATATCTTGGGTCACAAATCAAACCTCAGTAAATTTAAGAAAGCTGAAACCGTATCAAGCATCTTCTCTGACCACAATACTATGAGACTAGATATCAATTACAAAAAAATCCCCAAAAAAACAGAAACAAAAAAAAAAACCTGTTAGGAACACAAACACATGGAGATTAAACAACATGTTTCTAAATAACCAATAGGTTACTGAAGAAATCAAAAGGGAAATTAAAAAATTTCTAGAGACAAATGACAGTGAAAACATGACAACTCAAAACCAATGGGATGCAGTAAAAACAGTTCTAAGAGGGACGTTTATAGCAATACAGTCCTGCTGCTGATGCTAAATCACTTCAGTCGTGTCCGACTCTGTGCGATCCCATAGACGGCAGCCCACCAGGCTCCCCCATCCCTGGGATTCTCCAGGCAAGAACACTGGAGTGGGTTGCCATTTCCTTCTCTAATGCATGAAAGTGAAACGTGAAAGTGAAGTTGCTCAGTCGTGTCCGACTCTGTGCGACCCCATAGACTGCAGCCTACCAGGCTCCTCTGTCCATGGGATTTTCCAGGCAAGAGTACTGGAGTAGGATGCCATTGCCTTCTCCGAATACAGTCCTACATCAAGAAATAAGAAAAACATCGAATAGACAACCTAACTTTAAACCTAAAACAACTGGAAAAAGAAAAAAAAATTAGCAGAAGGAAGCAAATCCTGAAGATCCAAGCAGAAATAAATGAAAAAGATATGAAAGAAACAATAGTAAAGATTAATAAAAATAAAGCTGGTTCTTTGAGAAGATAAACAAAATTGACAAACCTTTAGCCAGACTCATCAAGAACAAGAATCAAAGCAACAAAATTAGAAATGAAAAAGGAGAGGTTACAACAGACAATGCAGAAATACAAATGATCATTAAGAGACTATTATGAACGACTATACGACCATAAAATGGATAACCTGGAAGAAATGGACATTCTTAGAAAAGTTCAGGCTTCCAAGATCAAACCAGGAAGAAATAGAAATTATGAACAACCCAATTACAAGCACTGAAATTTAGGCTATGATCAAAAATCTCCCAAAAAACAAAAGACCAGGACTAGATGGCTTCACAGGAAAATTGTAGCAAACATTTAGAGAAGAGCTAATGCCTATCGTTCTAAAACTCAAAAAATTTCAGAGGAAGGAACACTTCTAAACTCATTCTATGAGGCCACCATCACCCTGATACCAAAAACAGACAAAGACAACACAAAAAGAGAAAACTATAGGCCAATATTACTGATGAACATAGAAAATCCTCAACAAAATCCTCAATAAAATTTTAGCAAACAGAATTCAGCAACACATCGAAATGCTCATACACCATTATCAAGTTGGGTTTATTCCAGGAATGTAACTATTCTTCAATATATGTAGATAAATCAATGTGGTACATAATATTAACAAATTGAAAGATAAACCATATGATCATCTCAATAGATGCAGAAAAATCCTTTGACAAAATTCAGCACCCATTTATGATTAAAACTCTTCAAAAAATGGACATGGAATGAACCTACCTCAACATAGTAAAAGCCATATATGATAAGCCTATGGCAAACATTATTCTCAGTGGAGAAAAAATGAAAGAATTCCCTCTAAGGTCAGAAACAAGACAAGGGTGTCCACTTTCACCATTATTCAACATAATTCCGGAGGTCCTAGCTACAGCAATTAGAGAAGAAAAAGAAATAAAAGGAATCCAGATCATTAAAGAAGTAAAGCTCTCACTGTTTGCAGATGACATAATTTTGTACATAGAAAACCCTAAAGATGGTATCAGAAAATTACTACAGCTAATCAGCGAAATTAGTAAAGTTGCAGGATACAAAATCAATACATATAAATCATGTGCATTACTATATACTAACAATGAAAAATCAGAAAGAGAAATTAAAGAATCAGCCCCATTCACCATTGCAACAAAACGAATTAAATATCTAGGAATAAACTTACCTAAGGAGACAAAAGAACTACATACAGAAAATTGAGTGAAAACGTTGACTTAAAGCACAACATTCAGAAAACGAAGATCATGGCATCTGGTCCCATCACTCCATGGGAAATAGATGGGAAACAGTGGAAACAGTGTCAAACTTTATATTTTGGGGCTCCAAAATCACTGCAGATGGTGACTGCAGCCATGAAATTAAAAGACCCTTACTCCTTGGAAGAAAAGTTATGAGCAACCTAGACAGCATATTCAAAAGCAGAGACATTACTTTGCCGACTAAGGTCCGTCTAGTCAAGGCTATGGTTTTTCCAGTGGTCATGTATGGATGTGAGAGTTGGGCTGTGAAGAAAGCTGAGTGCCAAAGAATTGATGCTTTTGAACTGTAGTGTTG
>SJYV01052100.1:639094-654349 GCA_006410875.1 Neotragus pygmaeus | reverse complement strand
GATGGCATCACTGACTCGATGGATGTGAGTCTGAGTGAACTCCAGGAGTTGGTAATGGACAGGGAGGCCTGGAATGCTCCGATTCATGGGGCTGCAAAGAGTCGGACACGACTGAGCGACTGACCTGAACTGAACTGAGTGATATTCTTAGAGCTGGTAAAATACATTGTTGACAGTCTCATGAATACACTCATCAGAATTAATTTAAATATTATTTATTGAATTTAATTTAGGGTAGCGATAGCAATAGATGCTCAGTCTCAGAGGGAAGCAGAACAGCCAAGATGGAATGTTCTTTATTAGAGAGAGACAGTGTGCATTCAAAGACAAGAGAGTAGCTTCAGGTCAGTTTCTCCCATGAGACTCCTCTGTGTAACAATTCTCAATCTGGTTTCTTGAATGCTCTTATCTAGTTTCTAGTTCTTTTTTTTTTTTTCTTTATTAACACTCTACTATAAACAACTTTAGTAAAAGAGTGGAAAAGTTGGCTTAAAGCTCAACATTCAGAAAATGAAGATCATGGCATCTGGTCCCATCACTTCATGGGAAATAGATAGGGAAACAGTGGAAACAGTGTCAGACTTTTTGGGGGGGCTTCCAAATCACTGCAGATGGGGACTGCAGCCATGAAATTAAAAGACGCTTACTCCTTGGAAGAAAAGTTATGAGCAACCTAGATAGCATATTCAAAAGCAGAGACATTACTTTGCCGACTAAGGTCCGTCTAGTCAAGGCTATGGTTTTTCCTGTGGTCATGTATGGATGTGAGAGTTGGACTGTGAAGAAAGCTGAGCGCCAAAGAATTGATGCTTTTGAACTGTAGTGCTGGAGAAGACTCTTAAGAGTCCCTTGCACTGCAAGGAGATCCAACCAGTTCCTCCTAAAGGAGATCAGCCCTGGGTGTTGATTGGAAGGATTGATCCTGAAGCTGAAACTCCAATACTTTGGCTACCTCATGTGAAATGTTGACTCATTCGAAAAGACCCTGATGCTGGGAGGGATTGGGGGTAGGAGGAGAAGGGGACAACAGAGGATGAGATGGCTAGATGGCATCACTGACTCGATGGACATGAGTTTGAGAGAACTCTGGGAGTTGGTGATGGACAGGGAGGCCTGGCGTGCTGCGATTCATGGGGTCGCAAAGAGTCAGACACGACTGAGCAACCGAACTGAGCTGCTAACCAACTTTTGTGTGTTTTTCTTTTTAGTAACCTTGATTGGCTGTCTCAGCATCTAATCTGAAAATGTTTGTGATGATGGACCTCAGACGACTCCATGAGGTAGGACCCTTCTTCCCTTGGGAATCTGATAGGTGTTTGAAAATTTTGAATGCTGATAACCATGTACCCATCTAAAAAGACACTTAGTGTTATTTATCTGGAATAGGTAAGGTGTTATCTCACTCCACAACCCCTAGATTGTAACTACCTATGTGAGAGTAGCTGGAAGAACAGTGCCTATTTGATCTGTTACGGTTTTGATTGTTTTGTTAATGAAAATATTTCAATTTTTTTGGTTCTATAAGAACAGGACAAGATACCACATTTGAAGGTTAAGAATTTCCAGTCCCACACCAAAACTGAAAAAGACACATGTACCTCAAGAGTTCATGGCACCTCTATTTACAACACTAGGTCACATGTAACTTAGTTGTACTTCATATAACTTGGCTGTTATATATCATATAATTTGGCTGTACTTCATTTTGATGAGCTCACTATATCATTAAAAGAATATTTTTTCCTAAACTAATTTAATTAGATTTCTCACTTTGCAGCTCCCCCCTCATACACACACCTTAATACATACATTAAATGTCATAGTGTTTCAAGAAAACCTACTGTGTGTAACAAATTAGTATATTTTCTGTAATCAGTGTGAGATGGAACAAGAGTTCAGTTCAGTTGCTCAGTTGTATTCAACTCTTTGCAACCCCATGGACTGCAGCACACCAGGATTCCCTATCCATCACCAACTCCTGGAGCTTGTTCAAATTCATGTCCATCGAATTGGTGATGCCATTCAACCATCTCATCCTCTATTGTCCCCTTCTCTTCCTGTCCTCAATCTTTCCCAGCATCAGGGTCTTTTCCAAGGAATCAGTTCTTCACATCAGTTGGCCAAAGTATTGGAGTGTCAGCTTTAGCATCAGTCATTGTGATGTATACAACCAAAATAATACTAAAGAATCTATTTATTTTTAATGTATTCTTTAAAAATATATTTATAGAGAAATAGCATTTTCTCATAATATTAAAAATATCGTTTATAGAGTGCTAATGTTCTCTGGGAATTTATAGAAGAGCAATAAAAAGATGAAATTTCCAACCTGGAGAGGTTTGAGTCCAGCAGTGGAAATTCACAGTCTGGCAAAACCTGAAGTGTAACATTTTGGATTAGAAATACCTCTGCCATTGAATCACTCTGTCAAGGTTGTGGGGTGTCAGAGTTGGTAATTTCTACTATTGACATCAATATCCTGGTCCCTCCTTATTTTGATATTGTTAGCTTTCTTACTCCTTAATTGTGCTTGTAAAAGGATCCGTTTCCAGCCTAAATTCTTTACCATGAAATTCTGTTTTGTTTGTGAACAGACCTGATTTACCTGCTTTCTAAGTCAACTTGGGCTGCTATAACAAACATACTAGAAAGTGGCTGGCTTAAACTACATAACTTTATTTCTCACAGTCCCAGAAGCTGGGGATTGTACCAGTAGGTTTGGTTCCTAGTGACAATCCTATTCTTGTTTGCAGACTGTCACCTTCTTTCTGTAGCCTCTCATGGTGGAGAGAGATAGCTCTGGTCTCTTTATCCCCCTATAAGGACACCCGATCCCATCATGAGGGCTCCACTGCTGGTACCTCCTAATTACTCCCAAATATTGTCATGTTGGGGATTCGAATTTTAATATATGAATTGGGGGGGTGGGGTTGGAGAACACAAACATTTAGCCCATAGTATTAATACTTATGCCAGGTCACCTTTAAAAAGGGTATTAGTTAAAGATGAACCACATATCTGATTTCCAGGTAAAATTTTAGCTAAAATATGAGATGTAAGCATGTTCTTTTGTCCAATTGAGATAAATATACTTGAATCCTCTTTCCAGAAATCTAATCAGATGGAGAGTTCTCACCCTGGCCAAATTTTCTAAAACATTCAAAACACTCTGTTGACCTACATCATTGTACATTGTTAGCAACCGAAAATGTAACATCACCGCGTGCCAACACTAGATTTACAAAATGTTTTTAAATAGTTCTAGAGACCTGGTTATGCTTAAATAGCTCAGCAAAATATTAAGTCCTACACATATTTATTGATGTTTTTCTGTGCATTTTTCAGGCCCAGAGCTAAATAGTGAGGACTCAGCCCTCAAATAGAATCTATTCCAGAAAATCAAAACACCAAAGAGTCAAAAGTCTAAGAGAACAATGGTATGTAGCATTCCATAGATGTATCATTCTGGAAAGGAGCCAAAGCATCTGGCCCAGCCCTCCACTGTGCAGTAGATGAAGATGAAGTTCAGAGAAAGTCACTCATTTGGGACACTCTGGGCCTAAAACCCAAGGCTTCTGATTTTCCCATGAGCATTGTTGATTTGTCAGAGAGTGTGTACATGACACAGATTATAAATCCACCTATTGATTTGTTTGGGGAACTCATTTAAATTTTTTGTTTTTCTTATTTTTATAGGAGTAAAGTTCTAACTACAAAGGATATTATAGTCATCCAGATTCAAAAATGCACAAACCACTGATGTGAAAAATTTCAGTTCAGTCCAGTTTAGTCACTCAGTCATGTCCAACTCTTTGCAACCCCATGGACTGCAGCACGCCAGGACTCCCTGGTCATCACCAACTCCCAGAGTTTACTCAAACTCACATCCATTGAGTTGGTGATGCCATCCAACCATCTCATCCTCTGTCATCCCCTTCTCCTCCTGCATTCAATCTTTCCCAGCATCAGAGTCTTTTCAAATGAGTCAGTTCTTCACATCAGGTGGCCAAAGTATTGGAGCTTCAGCTTCAGTCCTGCCAATGAATAATCAGGACTGATCTCCTTTAGAATGGACTGGGTGGATCTCCTTGCAGTCCAAGGGATTCTCAAGAGTCTTCTCCAACACCACAGTTCAAAAGCATCAATTCTTCGGTGCTCAGCTTTCTTTATAGTCCAATTCTCACATCCATACTTAACTACTGGAAAAACTTTAGCCTTAACTAGATGGACCTTGGTTGGCAAAGTAATGTCTCTGCTTTTTAATATGCTGTCTAGGTTGGTCATAATTTTTCTTCCAAGGAGTAAACGTCTTTTAATTGCATGGCTGCATTCACCATCTGCAGTGATTTTGAGTCCTGAGCCCCCCAAAATTAAGTCTCTCACTGTTTCCCCATCTATTTGCCATGAGGTGATGGGACCAGGTGCCATGATCTTAGTTTTCTGAATGTTGAGTTTTAAGCCAACTTTTCCCCTCTCCTCTTTCACTTTCATCAAGAGGCTCTTTAGTTCTTCGCTTTCTGCCATAAGGGTGGTGTCATCTGGATATCTGAGGTTATTGATATTTTTCCCGGCAATCTTGATTCCAGCTTGTGGTTCATCTAGTTCAATGTTTCTCATGATGTACTCTGCATATAAGTTAAATAAGCAGGATGACAATATACAGCCTTGGTGTGCTCCTTTCCCNACCAACCATATTTATAATTTGCCTATCATTTACTTGTCTCTGAAAAGAGTAATGACGTATGCTACTAGCCTTTTTACTAAGCCTTCTCACATGCCTCAGTTTCCCACCAAATAATTCTTTCCTCTATAAAGATATCAGTTTATAATTAACTTTGCAAGATAACAAAGGAAGCAAACTTTGGCATTAAAAAATTCACCAGATCTAAGAGCAGGTCCCTCTCTAAGATGAAAACACCGGGTCTGAGGCGGCAGCATTCTAGAAACAGGATCCATCCACCTTCCTTGTGCACTGCTGCAAAGGAAGGACAAGGAGGGTTGTGTAGGGCTGACTTCCGAGCTGACACAAGAAGATGTGATCAGTTTCTGAAGATCAACAAGGATCTGAAAGAAGAACTGAAGATTCTTCACTGCTTCTCTGCCTCAAGGTCTTGCTCAAGAGGAGGACTGAAACTACTTAATTCCATCCCCTTTAAGACCTTGAATGAGAAGATAGAAAGGCTAGATAGTCCAATTAATTGTTTTCAGGATAGGAGTATGTGGGAAGAAATCAGGATTTGTTTGTTGAGAAGAAGGAATGGTTACTGGAGGCAAAACCCTTCTAAGTGAAAGAAGCAGCTCACTTCTACCAAAACCTTGGCAAACACTTGAAGCCGGCACTTGGAAGAAAATGAAGCTCGGTGAATTAACAACCTTACTTGAGAAGATCATTCAGCTGCAGATGATAATGGTTAACATTTATCGAATGAAAACTATGACTTCAGGATTCTTTTCAGTAAATATTTTAGATTAACTGATGGATTAATTAAATGCTTATGATAATCTATGTTCTTGGTGCCATTGTACTTATATTTTGTAGTCAATGAATCTGCAGCACAAACAGCTTTACCCAAAATCACCCAGGCCATCTGAGTCTACTTTTAATTACTAATACCTACCACCTGTCCAATAACTGTCTATGAATCTTTTGTGAGTACTGAATTTATTCTGGAAGAAGTCTATTGCCTTCTCCTATCACCACTGTCTAAATAAAGATGGAAAAGACGGGGGTTTTATACAGCCAAAAGAGAAAGGGCTGCTTCTTAATTTTGGGGCGGTGGAACATTCTGGTTTGATAACAAAGCTCAACACGTCTAGGTGTTTTCACTATTGGGAAGTGTGGTTCAGCTGGCCCTGCCCCAGAGTGCCTGGTCAGCAGAGCAGATCCGCCGTCAGCATCTGCCGAAGGGGAAAGTTTCTGCTCCTCAAGAGTGATGTCAAGGTAAGTGTGCTCTGAGAGACGGTGGGAGGCACAGAGAGGAATGTGACAGCAGGTGGGAAACTGAGTTAAGGAAACTGGTGCTTTAAACAAATGCAGGAACGCCATTTTGGAGTCACTGGAAAGGAAGGGTCAGTCAGGAAACATACAGGCTGGTCAGGGCTTCACCCTCCACACAGAGAGGCTGTTTCCTCGGTATAACAGAGAAGGGCTATCAGTCAAGTCTCTTGACAACTCTTCTAGTATTCTAAAGTGAGAATCATGTCTGGGGACTCCTTGGCAAAATATCAAGTTACTGGCGTCACTTATGAGTCAATTCCTCCACCAAAGAACGCTTAACGCCTCCAGTCCTGCCAGGTAACTCCTTGATCAATAAAAAGCAATCTTAGGCCTATTTTCTTCACTTTTCTTTCCTTCTTGGGATGCCAAGATGGGGATGGTTTCTGGGTCTTCTTCTTAGCGACTATCTTTCACAACTCACCTCCCATCAGCCCAACTTGTTTCCCACTTTATCCTCAAGTACTCCAATGAGGGAAGCAAATAAAAACCGTGAAAGGCAGAAGTTGGGTAACTATAGTCATTAGCGTCTCTGAAGTTTTTTTTTCTCNTTTCACAACTCACCTCCCATCAGCCCAACTTGTTTCCCACTTTATCCTCAAGTACTCCAATGAGGGAAGCAAATAAAAACCGTGAAAGGCAGAAGTTGGGTAACTACAGTCATTAGAGTCTCTGAAGTTTTTTTTTCTCATTCTGTGTATTATCATCATCAAGGCTAGGCTGATGTTTAGCAAAGAGCACCTGTCAAAACAAAAGAAGAGTTTCACACCTCACAATTTTAAGCCCCAGGTAAGAAACTCAGCCTGGTGGATGGGCAAAAAGGAAGACGGGAAACCTGAAACTCTGAGACTCCAGAGTAGAGTTAAATGAATTTCCTCTGGGTACCAACAGGCTTTTGTTTAACATGATTAAATCCTCTTTGTTTCATTACAGACATCAATGCGAAAACAAACAGTGTGATCAAGATAAGGGCCTGCAGCAGCATTCTGTTTCTCCTTCTTTTTCTCAGAGAGCTATCACCACCTCTCAGTGGACAGGCTTAAAGGAACTTAACTGGCTCACAGAAAATTGATGAGCTGAGCTGAGCAGGTGTACAAGAAAGCTTTGGGGCTGCAGGGTTAGGGGATTGGAAAAGTGTGAAACATTTATGTCCATGACCAGATCGAGTGATAAGAGGACAGGCTTCCTTTGCTATCTAATTAACTGTCTTTCTTTTTCAAAACACAGTCTTTGATTTTGAGAAGCATCTGAAAGAGATAAGACCTAGTCCTAGTGAAATACAACAAGCAACCCCAAAACTCTTATTGAAATTTGAGGCAGGTGATGGGAGGATGAAGAGGGAAGGAGAGACACTTAAACTGAGTCAGTAACCAGAACAACAAAACTATTGACCAGTTAGGAGACAGCAGCCAATTGAATTCTATCCGGAATGCAACAACGTTGAAACTGGTGTGCATTTCGAAGGCAATCCTTTCCATATTATTAAATTGCTTCTCTTATTGTTGTTAGACAACACGAACTCCTCTTCTTAAACAAAACATGGACATTGTCGGCGTAACAGCTCCGCTGAGCTGACAGAAGCTGGGTCATCCATATACACATTTTAATTACCTCTTTTTAGTTAGGAACATCATTAGAAGTTTATTATTACCAGCCACTATCTTGTGATCTTAATTGGCTTCCTTCACAGACGACACCGTGAAGCCAGTGCAGAAGCTCTGGCAGCCTCCCAGAGATAGTGACCAGATCAGGGACACTTTACACTGATACTGTCTTCAGCTGAATAACAACTGTCAGGTTAAGTTTTAATGCTAGACATGAGGTGGAAGCTTCTTTTAACACCTGTATGCAGAGATGTTCCTGATTCCGTGGTGTTGAAACACACACTGAGAGGGAGCAACTTTTCACACGCTTTTTCTAGAATTACAAGGAAATTGTCTATAGGATAGGAGAGGGTTTACGCCAAGCAGCCAGTTATTCCCTGTGGCTCTCTTGGATACTGGTAAAACGAAAAAAGTTTGCTTACCAAATGGAAAAATCTAGATGCATTGCCTCACAAATTAAATTTGCAACATGGGCCGTGGTTATCTGGTTGCTTCCTATTCAGAAAGTATGCAAACACCCTTAAATTAATAATTTTCATTAATAACACTGAGTTTGAATCAATAATTATTAATTTAGTTTTCAAAGCATTTGCAATCTTGTTTGGGGATAATGGCAAACTTTAAGGCAGGGGGGAAGAAGTCCTATAGTATAGATGGGAGACAGAAAGGTCTTTCTGTGAATATAATTAGTATGTTTCATTTTGCAAAAGGAAAAGACATAAGTTCTAAAGTTTTAAATACTGAAGTTAACTCTCTGTATGACCAGGCTTATGATATATCTGGGAACAAAGTTACTTGGCTACTTTCTCATTACAGATAACTATATTATTGATTCCTAGCCCTTTGGACAATTCTTCAGATATTGGTAGAAAATGACTTAAGTCACATATATTCTAACTTTAGGTAGTTCTCAAAATTCGGTGAAATTTTGAACTTCACCAAAGAGAAAACCATCAGTTCAAACAGCTACGAATATCAATGGATTATTTATTCAGAATAATGATGTTTAGAAAGCGTGTTATTTTTATGGTTAAGATTCAAATAATTTTGGTATTATCGATATACTCCTGACATTCTTTTAAACAAAGTTCTTTTTTATAGNAAACAGCTACGAATATCAATGGATTATTTATTCAGAATAATGATGTTTAGAAAGCGTGTTATTTTTATGGTTAAGATTCAAATAATTTTGGTATTATCGATATACTCCTGACATTCTTTTAAACAAAGTTCTTTTTTATAGTTTGATTTGTTTATTGTTTTGGGCTATGCCGGGTGTTTGCTGCTGCGCCTGCACTGCCTCTCGTCGCTGTGAGCAGGTGCTGCTCTTCGTTGCAGTGGGTGGGCTTTTCCTTGTGGCGGGGGCTCCAGAGTGTGGGCTCAGTAGCTGTAGTTCCCAGACTTAGTTGCCTTGCAGAAGGTGGAATCTTAGTTCCCGGACCCAGGAAAAAACCTGTGTCCCCTACATTGGCAGGCAGATTCTTAACCACTGGGCCATCAGGGAAATCCCTTAAAAGAGGTTCTTGTCATTTATGGTGATCTGCAGATTTAAGGGATGCAGCTATTAATACAAACATGCAGAAAGAGCCTACTAAATGGGTAGTCTCTGAGGAGTAAAATTTTCCTTTCAGCGAATTGAACTAGTGTAGACATTAAAGTCTTGAAAAAACCATAAGTCCACTTTGTTCTCTCTCTAAAGTTTTAATTATCAAAGGATTAGTACATCTGCTTTCTTTCTGGACTTTACTCGACAGCAACTCAACATGTAGGCTATTCCATAGGGCTTTATATTAATATTTTACTTTTAAATTATTCTCAACCTTTTAATTATAGGTAAATGCTATGAAAATTTTTGAAGCATAAATGACAAAAATACTTCAGTTTATGGGATTCCTGCAATATGAGGTCATATCATAGTTATCCATATATAATTGCCATGCCATATTTATAGGTTTAAATTTTGAAATGTCTCTTAAGACACAGCATTGATAAATTTTATCTACAAATATAGCTGAATTCTCTGTGAGAAGGATTTTTAAATTTAAAAAAAATGGGAAAAATTCGAATCACCATAATTGCTGTGAGCCTGTTACATATGGTTTATACTACATACATAGTATAAAACTATGATGTGGGGACTTGTAAAATAATTGTTTTCCTTCACTACCAATTATAACCTCTTGGTGGCTCCACTTCTATTACTGGAATGGTCCTCTTTTGCCTCCAGAAAAATAAAGGGTTTCCTTCTCATCCTCATTTTTTGTTTATCCCATGGATTTAGTCTTTTAGGGAGACATGAAGATTTGCTTTACATTTCAACTGCTTTACTGTATTGAAACAGGTGGTGAAAATACAGCTGTTTAAACATACTGTGTGCAAAAAGGAAGTATTATTTTTAAGAAGAGTTATCATACTCAGGGTGCCAATCACTCTTAGAAGCAGGGTAAAAATTACTTGCACTTCAATATTTATATTTTTATTTATGATAAGAAAAAAGGTTTTTTTTTTGGTGGAAAGAAGGTGCAGAAAAGGGCACAGTATTAGCTAAATATTGTACCTTAGAACATCAGTCATTTCCTTCTCAATAGTACTGAAAGGGTCTAATTTATAAGTTTTTCCATCTCCCTGTTATGCTGGTTTGTAAGTTCTGACACTGCTACTGGTATGTTAATGAGAAGCTAGCGTTCCATTAAGAGAAAACCATATGCTCTGCTGCCTACTGTGAAAGAGAAAGCATGTAATGTGGCTGTTGCCTTAGTAACACATTAATTCATTTTGTCAGTGTTGGCACAGATCATTTCATTTATAAGAAAACAAGTATAATAGTTTACCACATCTATAATATTTACAGTGTTTCTGTTACAAAACAGTGACAAAATGAGTTTAAAAAATAGAGTTGGTATAATATCATTAAAATACAGAATTTGTGGTAAAATTTTTCCTGTAAAAATGAAAAAAAAATTAAAGATTGGGGTAAAATTTCCTTTCACAATTCTACTTAAAGCATTTTAACACCAAACTGTTTGCTTTTTAGCATATTTGTATTATACTAATAATGTGCGTCTGCTGCAAAAAAAATTTAGTCCATGAAAAACACAAGTGCATTAACAGTTTTTAATGAATGCTAAACAAAATATTTCATACAACAGTTTTGTTAAATTACAACCATTATAAACCTAATCGTATGCTAGTGTGTTACTCATAACAAGGCTAAACATTTATCTAGTTTTATCTGTTCTTCCAGATGTTTATTAGTATTCTAGCACTCCTAAAATATTTAAATTAAGCCACTCCATTTTCTCATGTGAATGCACTTTGGGTTTTATTCACAGAAAATCTAGTCACATGTATATCTAAATAAATATAGTACACTGTATATGCTTTATGCACAAGTGATACTTAATGTGAATTGAGATGATCCAAAAGCATGATAAAGGAGAGAAGTGATTAGAGGAAAGACAAGTTCCTGTTTATTAAAGTCTGCACCTGCAGCAGGGTATCAGTTCTATCCATCCTTAGGGTATTCCACACCTGTAAACACACATTCTTAACAACAAACAGTTTGCATCTGTGATGTTCACCTACCTTCTTTAACCAATAAAACGGGATCTGTGTACAATATAGTGAGCAACTATCATTTACTAGTTTATGTAATGATCAAGTTTTATCTCATTTCAAAGGAAGCATTTATACATTTACATAACTCATACAAATGGGTGCAAAGCACTGCAGAGCTGGCCATCTACATAATGAATGGCCAATTATACTTTCAACATTAAGAAATACCTTCCTAAAATATCAGTGTTCAGTTGGGGTTCATCCAAAGCTTCATGAACCATACGTGGGTGTTTCTGTTTTTGTTCTCTCAACTATATTCACAGCAATTCTCCAAGCTTGATGGGATTCTTTCTAATTAGAACCCAAGACCCAAGAGGACTTTTGAGAGTCTCCCTTACAGACCTGCAATGTGATTACTCTGGGAAACACCTTAGAAAATAAAATTTATGATTAGCTTTGATGAAAATGACTTTAGCTTTAACTTCATAATAATCTCTGCTTTGATATGAGTAAAGTACTTTGAATGGCTACATCATGAGAAGAGAAAATATAACCAAACATCAATGTGATTTTATATGATGGGGAATTAAATATCTCTGAAATGTAATCATATCACATTGATTCACCCAATAAAAGTAACTTAATGAAGTATTTTATCTAATTCATATGTTTTTACTTATTAGTTTGTGGTGCTTGAAAAAATAAAGCTGAAAACTTTCAAGATCCTTCTTTCAAGCTATTTCTATCAATAAAACTGGATTGTCAGCAGTTAAATGGCACTACATTTATGCTCTAAGTATACTAAATTATGGGTAGCTTTATAATAAGATTCACTGATTACACTTACTATAAATAATATGATAGATATTACTATGACTTTGGTTAAATAAAAAAATTATCTTGTGGTTGATAACACCTAAAGTTTTACATTCCTTTGATTTTTTAACAGTTTGTTGCTTATCCCCCTCTTTGATTAATTTGATAATTAATGTAAAGATAGAGATAAAGGTTATGAACTAGAAAATATACATATATAAGTATATTTGTATATATACACATATTTTTATACTATTCCTTATATTATGTTCTTTTGATAAATCACTTATTTTATATCTATATGATCCTGATGAATTTGCTTATTATTTTTCTCATGATTATTTCCGACATCCACATACAATATTAAGAGCAAGTAAAGCTACTATTGTATCTGCCTGATCATAACAAAGATAAAAATGCACCAAAAAATTACTATGCTTACATACATTATAACCTGTAATCACGTTAACTATCCTTTCCTCACTGGAACTATCAGTTTTGTTCACTTTGTTTCCACACAGAAATGTGAATAATACAGAATGACAATTGTTAAAGTCAATTTTGCTCAAGGTCAGTTTTATGTATACTTTTGTTAATATATCTGACTCTAAGGGGTTCAATTCAGGTAATATTAAATTATGTTGCTTCATAACTGCTTACTCACAATATTATCAAATGATATAATATTTGATGTATAAATAATCTGTATTAAGATCACTACTTTAAAATATACATGAAATATGATCAATACATATCAAATAAAAGATTTTTTTCAGCTTTTTGGAGTACTTTAAAAACTGTTCAGTTCAGTCACTCAGTTGTGTTTGACTCTTTGCGACCCCATGGACTGCAGCAGGAGACTAAATAGTAAATATATATAAAAATCCCAACATTAAAATAGTTTAAAAATCATGTCAAATAATAAATGCTTCATTAATATTTGTTCAATAAATGAATGAACATAAAATATATAAATATACTTTCATTTATATAAACCCTCTTAGTCACATGATAAATTTATCATATAACTTTATTGGTGGAGCATTTTGATTATAAGAGTGCTGAAGTGTTTAAGATTTAGCAGTAACTAACCAGACTTAACCTTTGGATTTAATCTTTTACAGAATAACGTTTCAGTCTAGTTTCATTCAATATGAATTTGCTAAGTAGTGAAGAAGGGGAAATAATTAATGACCTCTCAAATTCTTAAGAATTTTAAGGTTTGAACAGATAACCTTGCCAGTATTTGGAGAGGGATTAAATAATATCAGTTGCACATTTATTCCTTTACAATATCTTCACTTTTGTTTTACATACAGTTCAACAAAATAGCTGATCAGTAGTTTCAGATGAACTCAGATTAACAATGTAGTAAAAACTCAATTTGTCCAAGAGACAAATCATTTAAAATAAATGTCAGAATATGTATTATTCCTGATTTAAGTAGATTAGTACATTTATATGATGTTTTACACAAAGTGTGGAAAATGTACACATTACAAATCTATTGTAAAATTAAAATGGAATAATAAGAATATAAATTTTAATAGATAGCAAAGAATTTTAATCTGAGATATAATTTGTAACTGTCATAACACAAAATATGATATAAATATTAAACTTTAAATAGTTGAATATAGGAAAAATTGGTTTGATGCCTTATGGGAATAGAGACAGAAATATGTCAACATAATGATAATGACAAGAATTTGGGTTGTGTTGTTTTCTGGGAAAATCAGGACCCCTGTTTTGGCTGGTTTATTATCTACTTATATAAATAATATTTCCTAATAAAGTGATAATTAAAATTAATATATACACTGTAATATTTTAGTAGATATATGTAGTATTGTTCCATTAATTAATACACTAATAATTACTGGCTATTAACTTATAGTTATTCCAGTGATTAGGCTATTTTAAAGAATCTAGTCCTGAGATATTGTTTTCTAAGGCATATGGTATAGGAGGATATATTATAGCATGTGTGACCCACACTTTTATGATATAACATATAGAAAGGCTTTCCAAAGGCTTTATTTAGAATTATTGGCATGCTAGTTATCTCATATATTTAATTAAGTTGAGTTTAAAAGAAAATGTTGTAGAGAGAAATTTTTCCAAGTTGATGTAAAGACAGTTTAAACATTGACATTTTTTTGAGTTTGTCTCCCATCTAACCCTTGGTCAAATTGATAAAGCCGCCCAGCTTCATAGCAGTGTAATATGGAAGCATAATCATCTCTGAAGACTGGACTTTTGTAATCTTAAGTTCTAGCCAGTCCAGCAAAATTTTTTCTTTTGCTTTATTGTTTTGTTTTTTCCTCTTTTATATAGGTAAAAGAGTCATAGGTCTAAAGATTCTTACAGGAAAAATTGTAGCAAGAAAAATATACAATATCAAATTTGAACTAGTCTCTAGAAAATAAAATTTAGGAATTTATACATAAAACCACTTATCAAAACTATGTGCCCATAAACTACACCTTATTTAGATAAAATTAAAGAATATTTTCATAAACAGAGTGTATACTGAAACACTCATGTCAGAACTGGATATTTTCATCTTTATTAGACAAATGCTACTTCAGAACTTTTACCATGATAAACTTTTCTCTTATGTTCAGTTCAGTCACTCAGTCATGTCTGACTCTTTGCGACCCCATGGACTGTAGCATGCCAGGCCTCCCTGTCCATCACCAACTCCCGGCTGCTGCTGCTGCTAAGTCGCTTCAGTCGTGTCCGACTCTGTGCGACCCCACAGACGGCAGCCCACTGGGCTCCATCATCCCTGGGATTCTCCAGGCAAGAACACTAGAGTGGGTTGCCATTTCCTTCTCCAATTCATGAAAGTGAAAAGTGAAAGTGAAGTCGCTCAGTCGTGTCTGACTCAGCGACCCTATGTACTGCAGCCTACTAGGCTCCTCTGTCCATGGGAGTTTCCAGGCAAGAGTACTGGAGTGGGATGCCATTGCCTTCTCCGACCAACTCCCAGACCTTACTCAAACTCATGTCCATTGAGTCAGTGATACCATGCAACCATCTCATCCTCTATTGTCCCCGTCTCCTCCTGCCTTCAATCTTTCCCAGCATCAGGGTCTTTTTTCAAATGAGTCAGTTTTTCGCATCAGATGGCCAATGTACTGGAGTTTCAGCTTCATCATCAGTCCTTCCAATGAATATTCAGGACTCTTACGTTAATAAAGGGCAATATAAATATTTTAATAAATTCCAGTCTAAGTCCTCTAAAGGCTACTTTATTGGCCATACTTACAAACCTTT
>SJYV01052100.1:625847-637642 GCA_006410875.1 Neotragus pygmaeus | reverse complement strand
ACTTATAACCTATCCAATTACATAGGGAAGTTTCCACTCAATTTAACATCTAGTTTTTGAGTTTCATATGTAATTCCAGAAAGATTGAATTATTTATTCATGATTAGAATTTAAATACTACTGGAAATACAAAACTTTTGCCAGTTTAGATTTTTTCTAGATACAGCTAATTAAAAATTTATAATTGTAAACTGGTAGCATTAAGTACAATATGGTTGGGGTTAAGAAGTAAATAAATCTACACTGAAAATTTTAAAACAGACTTATTTCCCTCTCAGTCTGCTTAATGTTTAAGGCCAGAATACTAGAGTGGGTAGCTGTTCCTTTCTCCAACTGATCTTTCCAAGCCAGAACTCGAACCAGGGTCTCCTGTGTTGCAGGCAGATTCTTTCACAACTGAGCTATCGGAGAAGCCCCTTCCACTTATTAAGACCACAATAAATTTTCACTGAATATAGCACTACATAGTTAAAAGTCAATCATGACTTACTAGCACAGTAATTCATTGAGATTGTATATTTTCTAAAGGTATTTATATGTTTTCCCTTAAAGCACAGTATTACTATAAAAATTTTTAGAATTTAGGCTTTATCAGGATGCGAATGGGGCAAATATTTACCATCTTGGTTTTATAAGTCAAAGGTATTTTAGAGAGTCCTATCTTACAAATAATTACAAGCTAAAATTTGGAAAGCAGATTTCTGGAATTTCAATATCTTTTTCTACATGTATAATATTATAATAACTAAAAAATAAGAGGAAGAAGCTGATAGAGGAGGAAGGAAAAGGGAGAATGAGAAAAAAGAGTAGACGTGGGAAAGCAGTCTTAGAGGAAATTTTTCTAAATTCCTAAACAAAAGTTGGAATAGAAAAAAGAAAATTGAAAAAGATGTGTGTGTGTGAGAGAAAGAAATTAACTAAAGGTAAGTTAAGTTATGAGTTTATAATCAGAGAGAAGGATGAGAGGCAAGAACACCCTAGGGGTCTCATTCCCCTTAAAGGAGGAAGGAGATGGAGAGAAATGCATGAGGCAGATAAGGGCCAACAGGTGGCACCAATGGATTGAGACAGTTGTGTGTTTTGGCAAATGTAGCTTATCAGGTTGGAATTGCAAAGAAAAGCGAAAGACTGAAACTATTGCAGGAACGCATATTTGTCCTGAAGACCGATTAAACACAAAATGGTTTCTCTAGTTGAAAGAAAAGCAGGCAATTTAATTTATTTAACAAATAATCATTGAACCACCAACTAGACGCCAACTATTGCTATAGGCTTTGGAACTTACTGGTAAGCAGATAGACATGGCTTCATGGGAGTTTATAGTCTGATGAGGCCAATAACCAGTACTTATCAACACATCACCAAATAAGCATTTAAGAATAATGAGTGGTAAGTTGTTTGGATGAAGTGACTTAGGAGTATGTTTGTAATACAAATACTATACTTGTCCGGCAGTGGTGTTACTTTTTTTTTTTTTTTTTACACTTGAAGTGTTCTTTTATTTATTTATTTATTTAATTTTAACTTTATTCTATTTTACGATACTGTATTGATTTTGCCATACATCGACATGAATCCACCACAGGTGTATACGAGCTCCCAATCCTGAATCCCCCTCCCACCTCCCACCCCACATCGTCTCTCTGGATCATCCTCATGTTACTTCTTGATGGAAAGAATACTTGAGCTGAACTGGAAGCAGAAGAGGTATGAACAAAATTAGGCAAAAGATGGCAGAAGAAAAAATTTCAGGAGAACCCTAAAACAGGAAAGAAATTAATGTATTTGGGGTACTAGACAGAGGCCAGTGTGATCCAGAATTTGCTGAGAGGAATGGTTAAACATGAGATTGGAGAAGTGGGTAAGGAGGATCAGTAGAGGTTTTATGCAATTTTAGGGTTTTATGTATCATGGAAAAATGGTTGAAAGTTCCAAACTAATACACTGTTTTTATCATATTTGTGGTTTCAAAAAATCACCATGTGATCTGGAGAAAGAATTTGGAGCCTGCATTTGGTGAGAGGTACAAGGGGGTGGTAATGGGGGAACAGAGTGTAATTAGGAAAAGTACTCTGGAGGCTCTTGGAGTAACTGAGAAGAAAAATGATGGTGTCTTCAAGGAGGGTGATAATGGTAAAGGTGGAGAAGAAAGGCAAAATTCAAGATATACTTAAGAAGTAAAATGTACAAGAATGGCATTACATTGGGTATGGGAAGTGAGGAGAAAAAGGAATGTCAAAAGCTACTTTGGGGATGAGGGACCTTTTCAGATACCATAACTAGCAATTATTTTCTCACATTATCTTACACTCTGGTATGGAATTCATACATGATTGTAAAATTTTAAAAAGTGATTATTTGCAAGAGATCCCTAAATAGAAAATCACACTGTATTGGTAGCTCTGCAATCGTGTCCTTCTCCAAACTCTGAGTGACTAGGTGTTCTATTGCTCCTAAGGCTCCTTTGCTAAAGCTGAGAATTACAAGCGTCCCTGTTCCCTGCGTTCAGGATGCACCTAAACTCCATCATAGATCATTGATTTTTATTCTTTACAAGTGATCCCCATTTGGTTATGGTAAAACTCTATGTAAGTTCAGGGTTGTATCAGCTTCAAGAAAAAAAAAAGGCTCTTGGCTACTTATTATCCAATTTTACTATCAAAATAATATAATTTAAAGCATTTAAGCTGACAAAAGTATAAACAGAATTCACATTATTGAATTTTCTTATTCTCATTTGTTATGAACATTAAGCATGCCATATAAAATTATACAGTTTTTAAATTTAAAGGATAAGGGATTAGCAGGTATTGAAATGTGGCCATCTAAATAAAGCCACTTAATAATGGTAAATGTGTTTTCTTTTGAGTCCACAACACACATTTAAGCTTTTTACCTAATAATTATTGTTCACTCACTAAATCAAGTCTGACTCTTTGTGACCACATGGACTGCAGCAAGCCAGTATTCCCAGTCCTTCACTATTTCCTGGAAGTTGTTCCAACTCATGTCCATCAAGTCAGTGATGCCAACCAACCATCTTATCTTCTCTTGTCCCCTTCTCCCCCACCCTCAATCTTTCCTAGCATCAGGATCTTTTCCAATGAGTTGGTTCTTCGCATCAGGTGGCCAAAGTATTGGAGTTTCAGCTTCAGTCCTTCCAATGAATATTCAGGGTTGATTTCCTTTAGGATTGACTGATTTGATCTACTTGTTGTCCAAGGGATTCTCAAGAGTCTCTATAATTTTTAAGCTTCAGCTAAAGGGCAAGGAAATTAATCTCGTGTAAATCTTCCTAAAACTCTATGAAGTAGGTTATTCTTAGTCCCATATTTCAGAATAAGAAACTGAATTTTTTTTTAAATCAAGTAATTTTCTCAGACATAGGACTGTCTTATTTCAAGGTTTTATGCCAGGTCATATTCTTAAGAAATTTCATGTTTATTTATATCTTTATTCAAAACCTTTGTAGAATGAATCTTAGAAAGAAAACACTTTTCAACATTCTTTTTGTGTTTTGAAATTATGTTATGTATTCTTGGTCCAAAACAAAATTTTAGAAATAAATATTAAGAGGTACCCATCACTTGCTATTTGAAAAGCTTTTGCTGATATGTGACTTTCAAATACAGGTATAAGTAAAGCCAATGGAAGTCACGTGTTGGGCCACTGGGCGTACAGCGATGCACTTACTTTTGTCTCTGAGCAAGTCATTTAACTGCTTTAATCATGAATTGTTTCATTTCCAAATATGAATAGTAAAATTTTCTTTTAGGATATTCAGGATGACCAATGAATATATAAAAGACAATTGGTTAAAAATGAAAAATAATTTATGAAAGAATGGTTCTAACAAATTTGCTATATTAATTATCTTTTAGCTATCACATTGGGAAAGGTACTATGACCCTAAAAGTTCTCAAGAAAAGGTTGAAAAAGGATCTTTTCATAATATCTAGAGTTCTCTTACTATGCACATCAAAGCAGAATATAATGATAGTAGAATTAGATTTTTCCTGTCTTTCCAATAATTATCTTACACAGGGAATAGTATAGTCACAAGTTTTCTGCCTCAATTTCAAAACATCACATAATCATAGATTATTGAAAAAGAGATATGCTAATCTAATCAGATAAAATATAAAACTACTTTTTGTCATAACAGTTATAGCTTGGATATATTAAATTACTGTAGAAAAAAGCAAAGTAAAGTAAATAGGGAAAAAGGCAGTTGCATTTTTGGAGACTGTCACAAGAGGGCATTTATGGATTAACTCAGTAAATTTTTCTATATTTGAAAACACTGAGATGCATTTCTAAATCCCAAAAGCAAACTGAGAATAATTAATTAATAAAGCAAAATAAAAGCTCTAAAATTTTTATTTTATATTAATTCCGCTCTAGGAAATTGGCTGTTCTTTTTCAGGTGTCTATCAAATGAAATGTAATATATACTTTCAGAGTGTTAGATGCTAGTTATTCATTTCTCCAAAAAGTATTGAGACCCTAAAAACATTGTATTAGCTAAAAGAGAAAAAATCCACGCATGTTTTGTTTCTAGCATTTGTTTGTATACTATTATAAAACAAATATGTAAAATAAATCCTATTACTGCAACTGATAAAAGGTAATTATGTTTTTAAAACGTGATTTTATCTTTTGTGCTGAAAAACAAGCTAATTAATATTCCCAAGTATTTTGAAAACAGGTGCCATTTAGACAGTACAAGCACAAATGCCTTAATAAAATAATGAAAAGCTTGGTTTCATTAGGAAATACGTAAACTGAATTGCGAGAAAGAGTGTTTGGGGCCCCAGTTAAGGAAAAAAAATCTGAACAAATGTTAGAATATTTTTGCTCACGATATCTTAACGTCTTTAAAAGCAAGTTCTTTGACATCTTCATCTTTGTAATCCCAGCCCAGCATTGTGCTGAGCATACAGTAGGTACTCAATGAATAGAGCTAAATGCATAATTAAAAGAATGTCTTTAATTGAGGATAAATTTAGAAGTGGCAGGGNGACTGAGCGACTTCACTTTTACTTTTCACTTTCATGCATTGGAAAAGGAAATGGCAACCCACTCTAGTGTTCTTGCCTGGAGAATCCCAGGGATGACGGAGCCCAATGGGCTGCCGTCTGTGGGGTTGCACAGAGTCGGACACGACTGAAGTGACTTAGCAGCAGCAGTCAGTAAATGCCAGCCTTTATGGTCAAAGATTTCTAAATCCCTGTTGAAAAATTTGAGATGGCAGATATAGAATTGATTATAAAAAATCCTTTGTATTTCTCCATCTTTAGACCATAAGAATAGTTCTGAGCAATTGGCTGTGATGGGAATTGTATCTATCACTTTCTGGCTGAGATAATTCAAAGCTATGTGCCCCCTCCATCAATATCCTCCCTTCCCATGGTGCCCTGTGAAGTCTTGTCCTGCGATTCAGGTGGTGTCTCAACATAAAAAGACCTCCGCCAGCTGGGTTGCTGAGTGTCTAAATGCAGCAGAGTCTTTGCAGACCAGTGTTGGACACTGAGAAAGATTTTACATTTGTGTCTTAGACCACTGATATTTAGGGTTAAATTATCAATTGCAGTGTAATTAATAATCTGATTTAATCCAAACACTTCATTTTATTAATTAGGATATTAAAGTCTGATTAAGTCAGTTTGTTTAACAGCCAAGAAGACTAGACTGCCAGTGAATATATAGCTGTCATATGTCCTTTCTTAAGTTATATCTTATGAATCACAAAACACCTTAATAAGTTCCTCTGTATAAATATACTTGATATAAATTCCTCCATTGAAACTGACGTCTCAAGATTTTTTAATCTTTTGTTTGTTTATTTCCACCCATATTCAATATAAAGTCCTCTGATCAAGTCAAATAGTCTTCTGGGGAAAAAAGTTTCTGTTCATTTTGGTCTTCATCTCTTTCCAAATATCATCATTGTTTTGTGTTTTATGCTGTGGTCCAGATTTCAAAACCTATTCATTAAGACATATTTGGAACCAGAAGTTCTTCACCCAGATTTTTTTCTCTGACTAATCATTGACTGACTTTGAAAAAAAATTAAATATGACTTTAAAGTACTTTTAAGTTCTAAATGAAATATGTCATCTCTATACTAGATTTATATTTTAAGTTCATAATTTATTGATTTTTCAGTTTGTATCTAATTTACATTTTATGGTTACATTATCATAACTGATGACAGTTAAAGCTTAAATAGAATTCGCATTTGTGCACATTTAGGTGGCACAAAAATACAAATAATACCGCCAGTATGTTAGAAGAGGGTTCTGTTATAAGAGGTACATATCTCAAATATTAAAAAAACTGTACAAAAGTTTGCTTCATACAGTAATGTAGGTGAAAGCCAGATTCCTTTCATCTAAGGAGAGTCTATGGTAAGAAAACAGTGGTTATGATAATATAATACATCCAACAGAGAGACGTGATGGGAAAAGGAATGAGAAAAGTAGAATAAACGGTCGAGAAATCAGCTGAGCTAAGCAGGGTGGGCCAAGACAGAGAAGGGAGGCCAATGCGGTTAGAAAGTCACGGAGAGAGAGTCCAGGAAGAGCAGATTATGGCGGAACAAGATCTGTGCTGACACCTGCCGTATGGAAACAGCCTGATGCTGCATGGTGTCTTGCCACCTGGCTCTGATCATGAAGCAGTCCTGTGCAAAAACCTGAGGCATCACCATCATTGTCCTTCTCTGCTTTCTGCCAGAAGTCTCTTCTTGGTAGGGATCTTCAAGCTTGCCTGGTGAGGAGTCACTGAGGATAACTGTTAAAATAAAAATTCCCCAATCCCATGCCAAATATCCTGAATCAAAATCTTCAGGAGACTAGTCTTGGAAACTGTGTTATTAACAGGTTTCTAATGTGTTGTGATCATCTGGTACTTTTTGTGGCATAGTGAAGAGCGCTTCTCAAAACAGTAGATCACAGAGCAGCAGTTGCCCAGTCATGCCCAATTCTTTGTGACTAAGAGTGATGATGTAGATAGAAGTAACTTTGAGTCTGCTCTAATTTGTTTAAAAAGTAATTATTTGGAAAATGTGGTGGTTTATTATTAGCAACAAATTACTTGAGGTCCATCACAATTCATCGAGGCATACCACATTACTGAGCTATTTCAAGACTGAGAACAACAAATTAACATGTATGGAAACTGATCAGATTTTGGACTCCAGATTAGAGTCCTTCAGCCTGAGAAACATAAAATTATTTTGTCCAGGAAAGTGCATACAGAGGGATTAGGTCTTGGTGTCAATGGATTTAGAATGAGACTGAAAGCTTCCTTCATTACCCTAATTGCCATGGCCAGTTTCCTTTAAAAATTAAACTCCTCCTTTCTTGAGATTTAGGAGGACTTGCAAATAAAGAGTTATCCAGGGAGAAGAACTGTTCATTTTTTTTTATCTAGCGCAGACCTGGGATGAACTGGTACAAAGCAGTGGTTGGGTCATGTATCAGCATTGTCAGGATTATTGTATCAGAGACCCTCGTTTGCATGTGAAGAAATAGACCACAAGAGCTTGTCCCTGCCCATCTTTTTGTGTGTGCCATTCTCTCTTAGTTATGAGTCAGTTCAGAGAAAATGTAGGGAAAGATGAGTAGGATGTTCTCTTTTTCCTTTGTGACACATCTTCTGGGATCCTAACTCATTATCCAAGGCCTTGGAAAGATGAACTCATGACTTCTTTATTAGAAGATGGGACGAATACTTGTCACTGAGAAAAAGAAAACTCCTAAATTGAATGGAAAAATAAGAAAAGGACTGGGATCATTAGATGAATAATAGGAAGGAAATAAAGGCAAGGGAAAAAAATGAACATGAATTCCAGGTCATTTAATAGAAGGACACTATTTTTAGGTAATATGTCAAGTGTTACTTCCAGTTTATGTGAAATTCTTTGTCAAAGAAGTTATTATATCTGCACAATCACACAAAATAGGTCATTATATCACACTGTCAGAAACTTCTCAGAGAAGCCTTGAAAAACGAGTATAGAGGTTGGACCATCTGATGAAGATGGAACTCCAAAAACAGGGAATGGAATTTATTCATCCATTTACCAGTTCCCTTACTTTTTATTCATTCACCTACCCACACACTCATTCACTCACTGAACAAAAATTTATCGAGAGCCTTTGTTGTCCAGTTGCCCAGTCCTTTCTGACTCTGCAACCCCATGGACTGCAGCATGCCTGGCCTCCCTGTCCCTCACCATCTCCTGGAGTTTGCCCAAATTCATGTCCATTGCATTGGTGATGCCATCCGGCCATCTCATCCTCTCATGCCCTCTTCTTCTTCTACCCTCAATCTTTCCCAGAATCAGGGACTTTTCCAATGAGTCAGCTGTTTGCATCAGTTGACCAAAACATTGAATCTTCAGCTTCGGTCCTTCCAATGAGCATTCCGGGTTGATTTCCTTTAAGATTGACTGGTTTGATCTTGCTATCCATTGAGAATCTACACAGACACAGACTCTGCTCTCACGAGCTTTTACTGAGTACTGAAACTCAGAGGCTTGATATAGTACAGCTCATTTAGAGAACTTTGAGGAGCATGGTTTGGTGTGACTAAGGGAAGAGATTCACAGGACAGCACTGGGAAAGGAAGTTGGAGAGTTAAGGAGAAACTTGGAAAAAACAGGAGCAACTCAGAACTAACTTTAAAAAGATCATTCAAGCTATGATGTCGAGGGATCAATTAGAGATAGTAAATTTGGAGGTATGGAGCCCTCTTAAGGAGCTACTATAATTGTCAGAGTCAGAATGGGGGAAGACTATTGTGGACTGTTTCAGTGGGAAGACTGAACAGGATGGACACTGCAAATGTAAAGACTGATAAGCAGCCTAACTAGACGCCCTTTTGCCATTTTGTTCCAGATGTGGCTCTTGTATAGAAAACTCTCCACGTTGTTTAAGCTGTTGTTGTTTGGTCCCTAAGTCTAGGCTGACTCTTTGTAGCCTCATGAACTGCAGCATGTCAGGCTTCCCTGTCCTTCATTATCTCCCAGAATTTGCTCAAACTCATGTCCATTGAGTCAGTGATGTTATCTAACTCTGTGATCCTGTGTCGCCCTCTTCTCTTGACCTCAATCTTTCCCAGCATCAGGGTCTTTTTCAAAGAGTTGTCTTTTAGCATTGGTGGCCAAAGTATTGGAGTTTTAGCTTCAGCATTCAGGGTTGATTTCCTTTAGGATTGATTGGTTTGATCTACTTGCTGTCCAAGGGACTTTCAAGAGTCTGCACCATACTTCAAAAGCATCAATTCTCAGCTCTCAGTTGTCTTTATGGTCCAACTGTCACATCCATACATGACTACTGGAAAACCATAGCTTTGACTAGACAGACCTTTGTGGGCAAAGAGATATCTCTGCTTTTTAATATGCTATATAGGTTGGTCATAGCTTTTCTTCTAAGGAGCAAGCGTCTTTTAATTTCATGGCTGCAGTCACTGTCTGCAGTGATTTGGGAGCCCCCCAAAATAAAATCTATCACTGTTTCCATCTTTTCCCTATCTCTTTGCCATGAAGTGATAGGCCTGGATACCTTGATCTTAGTTTTTTTAAATGTTGAGTTAATTCAGCAATATTTGGTTTTGAATATAAGAATTGAATCAGTTCATATTATTCTGGGTAATTAAATTTCTTTTAGTCCTACCAGCTTTTTCTTTTCTATTTTGTTGCTATTTTATGTTATTCTCTGCTACTCTTTTAGTATCACTTTCTACTTTTCTCTCATTCGGTTTCTTGCTTTTGCTAAGTTGATAAGGATGTGTTTGGAATTCTTTCTTTTTTATGGATATTTGGAAGTTCTACTATGAGATCTATTTTTCTAGTGGTTACCTTCATACATTTTTAACAAATGCATTTAGATACCTTGCTTATTACTTACCTAATTTACATGCATAAGGACAAATTAAACTAAATGAAGAATAGAATAACATTATCCCTCATCTTCCAAACAATCTAACAATAGAATATCTATTATTTCTTAGAAGTAAAAGAGTATATAGTAATGTAATCACAGTATTAGATTTTAATATATTACCTTAGAACAATTTAACAGATGAACTAGATAAAATATGCTAATAATATAAAATATTTGAGTAACAAACATAAAAATATTAATTATACTCCTAAATACACACATGCGTGCACATACGCACATACTGAGGAAAAGGGAGAGTATGTATCCTCCAGAGGATACAGAGGGTTAATTTTCACAAAATATTTGTGAAAGTAAAAGAAACTTTCCTTAGGAAAAAAGGTTACAAATAAAGCCTGAATGATCGTTTTTAAAATGTTCATTTTATGAAATATTTACTTTACATAATTAAGAAATTAAAAATAAAAATATACCAAAGAATTAGAAAATTTAGAGAAAAAGAGTTATTATAAATAACATATGGACTTAAAAACCAATCGGAAGTGAAGCAAATGATTTGAAGTTGAGTAAAATAAAAAGAATATAGTAAAACTTATGACACAATGCAGGCTGTAGTTAGCCTCTATGGCCTTATATGGTTTGTTGTTAAATGAGCATTGAATAAAAAGTAAAAGATGAACAACAACAAAAAGCAAGGCATGAGTATAGATAAAGATGAATAAGTTTGAGAGATCTGCTGTACAGTATTGTACCTATAGCTAGCAACACTGTATTTTTCAGTTAAAAATATATCAGAAGGGTTAATCTCATGTTAAGTGCTCTCACCTCTATACAGAAAACAATTAAACAGTAAAATAGGAAAAAATGTCAACCCAAATTTTCATCTCAAACTGTTGAATAAATTATACAATGCCTGATATACCTAAAAATGTATAATTTTATCATTTTAAATTTATATTATAAATGAAAATAAATGTAATTATGTAAATATGATATTACCAGTATTATGTGAAAATATAAGCACATGTCAATAAATCAAAATAGTAACTGTGGAAGATATAAAAAATATGGTTAAAGATGTAACACTAGCTAAAGTTGCAGTTCAAAATAATTTTGTGTGTACACTGTATTTAATCTCTAAGAAAGCAGTAATCCCGTGGTGTTTTAACTATTTCTGTGCACAGAAAAAGAGAGCTTCCCAATTCATTTTAGAAAAAGTAAGATATTAGTAATAATCAAATCTCATACATGTACTTCCCATACAAAACTCTACAGACCAATCTCATTTTTTCATGTACAATTGATAATATAAATTACACAGTTGTGGTCTATGCTACATTAAAAGTTTTTTTTTTGTTAACAATACATAGTGAGAAAATATCATTTATTCTAGGAATGCAAAGACTGCAAAATTCTGGGAAATAGATCAACATGAGAAAAGAATAATTTATAGAGGTTATTAGTACGCATTCTGGGTCTGAATCTAGACTGCTGAGTATAAACCCTGACTGTTCCACGTGAAGATGTGTGACCGCTTTAGGTATCAGTTTCTTCATTTTAAAGTTGGGGTGACATACCTCAGTTCAGTTCAGTCGCTCAGTTGTGTCCAACTCTTTGTGACCCCATGAATCACAGCACGCCAGGCCTCCCTGTCCATCACCAACTCCCAGAGTTCACTCAGACTCATGTTCATCGAGTCAGTGATGCCATCCAGCCATCTCATCCTCTGTCATCCCCTTCTCCTCCTGCCCCCAATCCCTCCCAGCATCAGAGTCTTTTCCAATGAGTCAACTCTTCGCATGAGGTGGCCAAAGTGTCGGAGTTTCAGCTTTAGCATCATTCCCTCCAAAGAAATCCCAGGTCTGATCTCTTTCAGAATGGACT
>SJYV01052100.1:543515-625747 GCA_006410875.1 Neotragus pygmaeus | reverse complement strand
GAATTAGTTTTGTAAAAATGATTTGTATGTGTGCATACACATAATACATTCATGTGTATGTGTGTACCTCAAAAACTTTACTGAAAGATGTATGAATCTGTCTACTTAAATAAATGGGTAAGTAGGACTTCAGTTATATAGGGAATATAAGGCTTTTCAGTGAATGGTTTGGGAAAAATTAACAACCATTGAGAAGAAAATTAAAATAGATCCCTGCCTCACTGCATAGTTGAATAAAAATTCTGGATGGATTAAATGTGTAAATATGTTTGTTTATAGTATTTGAAATAATTAACTTTTTCATTAAGGTTATAGAGGCATACGGGGAAATTTTAAATTTTTTCCAGATGGAGTTTTTTAATAAATTTATAGGAAGAAGTCAGAAAAAAGGTTTGGACTATGGGCCTGTAAGAGAATGATAAAAGGATTAAAGTCCCTGAGAAGGCATGAAGAATGGTGACACTGATCACACCACTGATGTGTATGTGAAAAACGATGATTCTTCATTTACAGCCAGTGTTTGACTACCATATGTAAAGTTGTGTTTTCGATTGTCTATAAAACAAAGAGGAGCTAAATGTGTTTTTTCCACCATGAAAACTAAAGATAGGGCTGAAAAATTATTTCTTTTGAAAAACAGAAAGAATCTTCCAGAAAAGCATTTAAGAGAATGGTCTTTATCCAGAAGAGAAGAGAAAGACATCAGAAAAGTGTGAACATCTATATCTGGACACTCTGGTTTCAATGACCTAATACTCTAAGCTGTTTCTTCTGTGAGGGTGTGTGGTGTTAGGAAGCAATTAACCAAGTGCAGTTATAACATTTTCTGCTTCTATTTATCTGGAATTATCCTTTTGAAATTTCTCTGACCATTTATGAAACATTCCTTATTTCTCGATTGTAGCACCAGTGTATTGGGTTGGCTAAAAAGTTTTGGGGTTTTCTGTAACATCTTATGAAAACATCCAAATGAAGTTTCTGGCCCAATATATGAACTGAGGAAAACTTGCCAGCCAAGTGGTTACTTTGGAAAGGAGTAATTATTTCCCTTGACTATTTTAGGAGGCTGTCATAGATATGGGACTGTACGGGTAAAACTCTCTTAGCACTAATGAGACTAGATAAACTTTTTGATGAATTAACTACTAGTTTGAAATTTATTTCCTATAATTTATAGCACAAATCCTTCCTTTTCTTCTTTCTTTTATAAACCAACGAGATGGCCAGCTGACTTCTTTTGGGACAAAATAGCTGGAAGAAAAATAGGAGCTGTTAAGCTGAAACAGCTATGCCAAGTTGTAAACTACAGCAAATTTTCATGGTTGAGTGGAAGAAAATCCTGAAAGACCAGACTTATAATGAAAGTGCTGACAAAAACCAGCTCTAGCTGCACAAACGCAGAACTATTACCAGGCCCTTAGGGTGGACTAGTTGATATCATTTGCACTTTAAGCAGTTTAGGTGTTAAATTGCATGCAATTGCACAGTGTGATAAAACACCCTTCAAAGATATGAAATAATCCCTCTTTTTTTCCTGCACTATTTTCTTACAGGAAATCTTAACTCATAAATGGTAGTATTGGGTAATTTGTTTCTAGTAAAATGCAGCATAATCCATTTAGTTACAATTCTTATCCTGTTCCAGTGGCAAAATGTAACAGGTGTAGGGTGTATTCAATAGACAGTGAGCCTAATTTCACAGATCTGAGTTTAGACTCTGATTTTCTTTCTTATTGTTCCTTTACTGATTTTTAATGGTGATTTAAAACAAAACAGGAAAACAGCCAGAAGTGGATTTTTTTTTAATGTTAAAGTATTAATCTAACTGCTCTTCTCTTGCCTCTTTTGCTAAGACTGAGAACACAATGAAAATACTCTCCCATTCTGGTTCTGCTTCTCCCATTCTATATATGGTTAGCTTGTTCAGTTTTGTTCACTAGTGTGATTTTGGTTTAATTCAGTGAGCAACAGCTGTCATAGGATGATTAACCTACAGCTTGTGCTGATAATACAGAAATAAAGTAAAAATGATTTTCGGTTTTTGGCAAAGCCTTCTTGAGAGTGACAGGTTCAAGAGGAGGATTTTCTCTATCACTTTATGGAGACTGTCAATCTTGAATTCAGACACATTATGGCAGGCTTAACGGAAATGTTGGTTAGAGGAGTTCAAAAACATATTTTAGGACATCTTTGGAAATAAAATCTTAGCATTGTTTGATGACCCTTGTTAGAAATTGAGAAGTAATTTTTTAGAGAAATGAGAAAAGGGGAATTGAAAGAACCAATGAAAACAGTTGACCAGAAGATGGAAAATACTCAATTTCTCATAAATGAGGTTACTTGTTTATCACTTGGATTAACCTTTTTGGATGGTGAGATTTAAAAACTGTATTCTTATTATAACATATCAACACAGTAAAGTCAGGACAATGCCTAAATGTTAGCAAGGGCTGTTTACTGACTAATTCATTCATTTTTTTGTGCTAAGTCACTTCAGTCGTGTCTGACTCTTTGTGACTCTGTGGAATGTAGCCTGCCAGGCACCTCTATCTGTGGGATTCTCCAGGCAAGAATACTGGAGTGGGTTGCCATGCTCTTCTCTAGAGGACTAGAAATCCTTTACATTAAGTTCTCTCTGATGAAATAGAGAGAATATAGCCATCCATCTATCCATCTATTCATCAATACTTCATTTCATCCACCCATCATTTAATCTACCCATATAATATTTATTTTCTATTTCTATTTTCTATGCCAGTCATAGATAGATAAATGTTATATACTAAGGACAGAACAATGAAAAAATTTTGATCTTTATTCTCAAGGAATTTATTGAACAGTGACTGAGACATTCAAAAACAGTAAATTCATTGATAGCAAAACTGAAAAACAAGATTGTAAAAGTAGGCTATGTAGCAGGCAAATGCTGTTTGTTTTAATAAATGGGTTGGAAGTGAATAAGATGTGAGTGTTTGTGAGTGTTTACATGTATCACTTTCTAGGTAGCTATGTGACCTGCAGGAACTCAGAAATAACAACTCTCTCAACTCAGTGGGCTATCTTAGGAAACCACAGGAAATCACAATTGCTACTGCTGACTGAACCACAGATGTATGGACATGACAAAAATGTCGCAACAAAAGTTTTCAATTTTTAAAGAGGCATTTATGTATTGCTGAAGCTACTACAGTGAACTTTAGCTAAGAAATTTGGCTAGAGATCATGGCGATTTTCTAAATATTTTCCACTTAATTGGTCTGTGCCTTGAAATAGCTTCAGACAAAGTTACCCTGACTTGAATACAGGTTCTTGTATATTTGAATTTTTTTCACTTAGCCTAATTATGTTGGCTAATTGCTGAGGATGGGGGATCCATACCTGCTATCCTGGATGAGACTGGGACTATTCTTTAGCTCAGTAGTTTAGATCTTACAGTTTTGAATATCCTTCATGTAACCACTCTTTATGTTCATGTCCTTCCAGTTTCATTCTGTTTCTTTACATACGCACACACGGACACACAAGCATAAGTTTCTTTTCAACATGAACAGAATCATTGTTTTGTAACTTGCTTCCAAACAAAAAATTTCAAAATAATATTCAAGTCATGAATTGCATATTTCAGTGAATTTTGAAAGATACCTAATAAAAATACAGAGGGGGGTTGTAATAGACCTCAAGTGAATAGCTGCAGTGTTTGAAAGGGGACCTCAAAAAAACCATGATCTCAGTTCATGGGTGAGTTTGCCCAGAAGAGAAAGTACCCAGAGAATAAGTAGAAGGGAACTTTTAAAGTGTTCTTTTCAGGTGAGATTTTTCTCATATGTTTAAATATTCAACATATTTATGATTATTAGGTTTTCAAAGTTTCAGGCTTGTGATTAGTAAGGTTAGCAGCCTTTGAAATAGAAAAAAGTTCACAAGATGTGTTTAGTCATGTTTCTCCTTTCATTTTGCTTGGTACTTAGTAGGCTCTTTGATCTTGAACAATCAAGTCTTTAGAGAATTTTCTTTATTTGACTCTTCCTTCTGTTCCATTTCATTTTTCTTGAAAGATATATATATATATATATCTATATATCTTCACACATATATAATCTGTGTATATTATATATATTATCTTCTGGTGCTGTCTTCTCATTATCTTTGTCACTTCATTCTGCTGTAAGAATATATATAGCTGGTATTTAAATGCATTTACTATCTCCACAGCACTTTGAAATTTAGTATGGTTTTTCCTTCAGTTTTAGAATTTTTTCATTTTTGAAATGAAGATAACATCTCTCTTATAGTAGTATGTGAATTAAATTAGAATGCAAAATTAGTGCTTAGTGAATTCCAGTCATTATTGAATTGTGGTAAGAGTGTGTTCTATAAATGTATTCTTTTGGAAATTACTGAGGCTTATTTTGTTTCTTAGTGGATGTTTAATTTTTTTATGTGTCTTTAGAAAAAAATGTTTCTCAGTTAGGTACAAAGCTCTTTGTGTATGTTTATCAAGCATATTTGTCAATCATTGATTCAGTTCTGGTCATGTCAAATTTTAAGCTACGTCTCTCCACAATCAAAATTTCATCAGATTACTCTTACACTGTTGATGTTTTTTTTGCCTTATATATTTCAGTGATACATTTACTGGTACATAAAAACTCCTGACCACGTATTTTTGAAATTTTTAAACTTATAAAATATCCACCCCCACTTCTCTTCATTTATTGATTTTAAGTTGATTTCTACTCATTTTTTATGACTATCTCTCCTGGAAATCGTATACTTTCCTCCCAGATCCATGCGCCACCCTTTTCTGTTCTTCTCTGCTTCTTGTATGGACCACTCACATCAAGAAGTGACCCTGCCTCCTGGTTTCCCATTGTATTAGGCTGACAAGGACTGCTAGCAAGACATCTCAGGGAGGGAGGTGAGGGAAGCTGGGATACCTCTTCCACAGACTCCTTCCTCGTGGAGTTGCCATGTGACTCTATGTCTTGACTGAAGGTCACCACGCCTGCCGGATTGCCCTCTCCTTATAGCCTGTGTGTTCCCATAATAGCTCTTTCCCTTTACCCATGCAGACTTAGAGGTTGTAAGAATTTCTTGCTATAAATAGCACTGGTCTTCCTAAACTCTGCCCATCCTTTCTTTTTATTAAACTCTTTTTTCAAATTTTATTTTATTTAAACTCCAAACTGATTGTATTAATAATTTTTGCCAGGACATTTACTGATATTTAATTAATTTTCAAACTTGCTTTATTTTCATTTCTGATATCTTTTTACTTTTCTTGTTTTAATCTTTCTGTGTTATTTTCAGTATGTCTCTAAAAATAGCATTTATAGATTTTCCTTTTTGTTTATTCAGACTGAATGTTTGGTCTTTTAAAAGGGACTTTTTATAGTCCATTCATATTTATTATGACCTCTTATATATCTTATTCCTAACATCTTATATTTTGCTTTCTCTTAATGTTATTTGCATCCATTTAATTTTTGACTTACATGATCATGTAGACTTTGCCTTAAAACAGACTTAAACTAGACTTTCCCTAGTGGTTTGGAAATTTCTAAATCCTATTTCTTTTCCCCCTCTATTTCTGTGAGATATTTGACCTCATATTTAATTATTATCATAAGGAATATCAATAATCTAATCTTCAAACAAGATCTGACTTTGGCATTCTTTTATTGTCTACCACTCCAGACATCAAATTTATCTAAAAATCAGAAATTTGACTTCCAAATTGCCATAAAAGTTTATTTTACAATGAGCACCAAAGGTGAGAAGACTGTCCAGGATAATTGTAGTCTTGGAGGTGTTGGAAAAGATATTCATTTCTCTCTATAAAAAGCTAAATGTAATTAATGCTAGACTTACTTGCTGTTATTTATTATTGGAATTTTTTCCTGGAAATAATAACACTGTTATTTCCAATTAGAAATTCTACAGTCCAAGTTCCATTTTTTTCTTAGTAAAAGTTAGTGCGTACATGATGCTAAGTTGCTTCAATTGTGTCTGACTCTGTGCCACCCTATGGAGGGGGGCATGGCAACCCACTCCAGTATTGTTGCCTGTAGACTGCCAGCCTCCTCTTGTCCTCTGGGATTCTCTGGGCAAGAATACTGGAGTGGGTTGCCATGCCCTCCTCTGGGGGATCTTCCGACCCAGGGATCAAACATCCATCTCTTATGTCTGTGGGTTCTTTATCACCAGCACCACCTGAGAAACCCAGTAAAAGATAGTATTGTCAAATAATTTTTGACAGTAGGTACTTTCTCACTGGTGCACCAATTGTATTATAATACAGACTATTTTAAAATTTATTGACCTGCTTTGAGAATTATTTATTCCTTAATCCACCACATAGTATTGAATACCTACTATGTGGCAAACATCAATGAATAACTTAGTCAAAATATTCATGGGGTGAAAGACAAAAATAGTATACATAATGAATAAGACCATTCATTGGCTTGAACTATTTGCTTCAGGTTCTGAGTGAATCTTCCTGCTTTTCTTAAATCTTTGATGTCTTCTGAGGTCTTCATATGGCTGACCTCCTCTTTTTTTTTTCTCTTCCATTCTGAGACTACAATAGCCTGATCAATTCTTCATTTCTATTTCTTCTTCTTCTTTTCCTTAATGAGATTCTCTACCTCTTCCTACCTTTTAGCTGTGATTACTTTTCTAAATCTGAGATCTTAACCCACTCCTGTCTCCACAGTCCCAGATATTTTATTTATTTTCATATTTAAATCATCGCATCTACAAAAAGTTTTCTAATCTCATGTTGCCCAATTTCTGCTAGATATTTCTTTCTCTGCTGATTATTTTTGGTCTTAAAAATTACTGTCTCCCCCACTCACTATTTTGTCAGTACCATCATTATTCTTTTCTTCAGCAACTCTCAATATAATAATAACACAATGATAATAAAAATGATGGTAGTAATAAATAATACTTATTGGACACTTTCTAAGTGTCAAGCACTGTTCTAAGAACTTTACATTTAATAACCCACTCTTAACAAAAAGCCTATGAGGAAGGCAAACTTGAGTTCAGCATTTTACAGATGTAGAAACCAAGGTACAGAGAGGTAAAAATTTTCTGATTAATCTCCCAATATTTATAACTTTCACTGCCTTATTCAAGCCAACTACCAAAAAAGCACTAAATCAGTGTTTTCTAGAACTTTATCTTTAATTATGTAAAACTCTTACTTAAACTCTTACATGCTTGTACATTTACTTATATTCACTCTAAAATAATTATAATTTATTGAGGATTTACTACATGTAAGAACTAATCTAAACACATGGGCCAAAGTTGCATGTGTTTAGATTAAAATTGCATGTACTAGCAAGTGGTTTTTACTTTTTTTTTTTTATTTTAAGGAAACATTTTATTTTAAAATAGTTTTAGATTTACAGAAAGTTTTCAAAGGGAGTACAGAGAGTTCCAATATATTATTCTATTGCTAACACCTTACATTACTGTGATAGCTTTGTCACAACTAATAAACCAACTTTGATACATTATTACAATCTAAATTTCATATTTTATTATTATTACTGTTATTAAATAAACTCCACTGGCATTCATTAGTTTTTCCCTAAAGCCCCCTTTTCAGTTCTAGATATTCCATATGGAAAAAAGTAAATGTGGAAAATATATTTTCCTCTAATGTCCAATAACCTACACATGTACTGTTAGAAACCCAATTTTTAAAATTCAATTTCCCCACCTAATATTTTTGGAGAAGACTCTGATGCTGGGAGGGATTGGGGGCAGGAGGAGAAGGGGACGAGAGATGAGATGAGATGGCTGGATGGCATCACTGACTCGATGGATGTGAGTCTGAGTGAACTCCAGGAGTTGGTGATGAACAGGGAGGCCTGGCGTGCTGCGATTCATGGGGTCGCAGAGTCGGACACAACTGAGCGACTGAACTGAACTGAATATTTTTGTTATCCCAGGGGAATTTAAATACTACACATTTATCGTCTTGTCACATCTGTCTTCACTGAACCACTTCATCATGAGCCCTTTTGTGGTTGACCCATTATCTTCTGAAAGCACAGACCAGGACTTCCACAGTAGCCTTGTAGGTTCTGATTTACCTTTTATTGTAGAAGCCAGCTCATCTGCCCTACTTTGTAATAAAAGAATCCTAAAAACTCCTCCTTGTAAATGTCTTGTTTTTCCTAGTGTCCATGAAGAGTTAAACAACTGTTAAATTAATATAATAAAACTTAAAAATTAAATGATTTTCAGATCTTCAATACACTTTCAAGATCTTTTTTTTACCTACCCACTTTCCAGATCACCAGATCTTTTTCATTCTTTATTTGCAACATCTTTCAAATTACCTATCCTTTTTTTTTTTTTTTTCCATCCTATTGTAACAATAGACCAAACTTTTTGTTTTGAAGCTTGGTGTGTTTCTGCTGTGTGGAGAAATCACTATGAGTCTGTATATATCTGAATAGTGTTTTGTGTTCTAATCAGATACAACTTTCACATTTAGAGGTGTGCTACAGTCTGTGGGGTTGCGAAGAGTTGGACACGACTGAGCGACTTCACTTTACTTCATGCTCACTATTCAGGATTGATTTTCTTTAGGATTGACTTGTTTGAAGATCAAAGCAGTCAGTCCTAAAGGAAATCAACCCCAAGTACTTATAGGAAGGACTGATGCTGAAGCTCCAATACTTTGGCCACCTGATGCGAAGAACTGACTCTGGAAAAGATCCTGATGTTGGGGACAGACTGAAGACAGGAGAAGGGGGTGACAGAGAATGAGATGGTTGGATGGTGTCACTGAGTCAGTGGACATGAATTTGAGCCAACTCCAGGAGCTAGTGAAGGATGTGCTGCAGTCCATGGGGTCACAGGGTCAGACATGTCTTAGTGACTGAACAACAACAGTGCTCACTATTAAGCAGCATTATAATCTAGGCATATTATAAGCAGTAGGCATAAATGACTGGAACCGGTATTTCTTTTTTTGTTTGTTTGTTTTAGCAGCTTCCAAGATATAATCTACTGACTTACTGAGGACCCCTCACAGATTTTCAGGATTTGGCATAGAATTTTCTTCATTTAGAGAATAACTTGTACACATTTACAGTGTTTATTATTGTGAGATAAGCTAGGTACTAGTGAAAGGATGGAACTTCAAATATGAGCAGCATTGCCAGTTGTCACACTTGTGGATTTGAAGGAAATCGATACAAAAGACCAGAACAAGGTTAAGGTCATAATTGAAGAGCAATAGCCACTAGGAAAATGGTATGACACAGAGAAATGATCTTTCTATTTAGGTGTTGTATTTCAGGATTGCTTCAGTATATATAAAGTGAGCTTGGAGTAAAATTCTTTCAACATAGTAGTGCTTTTTGTTTTTGCTTTGGAGCAATATGGCTTCCGTGTCATTTTGAGTAGATCCATCTTAATCTAGATGGAAAAGAATTCCTTTGAAATATACATTTTTTATAAGTAGACATGATAGTAAGAGCATGAAGTCTTGTCAGTCAACTCTCTGCTCTCCTAGCTTTTAATAAACAAGTTTATTTCCAGTTTAACCAAAATTTAAGGAGTCAGCTTTGGTGCATTTGTGTGCTTTCAGTGGTCAAGTTGTCGACCTGTCTAGAGCGCACCCGATTCCCAGTTTCTGTCCCACAATGAGATGAGGGCTGGTCAGACATCCCTGGTCATTTTGAAGCACAACGTCTTGGTGAGAAAGAGAGGACAAAAACATCTTCTGTGTCCATTTCCTTCTTCAATTCCCCTTTAAAGGGGAGCATCGCAATGGTTTCTTCCAGGTTGCAGGATTTTGAGTGAGATGCATTTGCCAGTGAGTATGGCTACTGGGGGTTAAGAAACATTCCCTCTTGCCTTTATTGCCCTTATTTCTCTTTTTTCCTTTCCCTTTCCCCTGTTCTGCTCCCCATTCACCCCAATTTTTTTTTCATTTTAAAATATTTTTATTTATTTAAATTGGTAATTTTTTTTTTTTTACTTTATTTTACTTTACAATACTCTATTGGCTTTGCTATACATTGACATGAATCCACCACAGGTGTACACGAGCTCCCAATCCTGAATCCCCCTCCCACCTCCCACCCCACAACATCTCTCTGGATCATACCCATGTACCAGACCCAAGCATCTTGTATCCTGCATCGAACATAGACCAGCGCCTCGTTTCTTACATGATAGTATATATGCTTCAATGCCATATGCATTCAATAAACTGGTTTAGGGCTTTCCTTGGGGCCAGATTCTTCTCCTGTCTCTTTCTTTACCTTAGTTTATTAGTCACTGCTTTGAGTTTTTAAATGTAGAAACCAAGGACAGCATGATACTTCCAAGATTTAGATGGAGAGTGGATAGAGCTGGTTGGAAGTGGTGGGGGAGCTTTTCTTACATGTGTTCCCACCCAAGTTTTCCAGAGTTCTGTTCACTGGAGAACTGAGTGCTGGTCCAACTATTTTAAATGTCCTTTGATTCCCATTTTGCAGCTATTTCTTGCTTGTAGCACCACTCGTGGCACACTGTGAGAGAAAGTAACAGGTAGTTCTGGGGTCTAACTTTCCTAAACATAATCTCATCAAATTCCTGCAAAATTTCACTTCAGTTCTGAGCAGTGGGATGGTTCAACTTGCTACTAAGGCTCCCAGAGGGAGAGTGGGGGTGGGCCAGCCTGGAGGTGGATAGAGGAGCACTTCACTGTGTTCTCATTGGATGCTATCCCTCAAACTTAGGCATAGTGCTTTTGCCTTGTGGGGAAAGCCCAGGTGGAGCCTCTGAGAACAGACTTGTCATGGCACCTCCCTCCCTTATTTTGTTACCCTGAGAATGCCATTCCTCCCACCAAGGAGAAGTGTGATTGCTTGCATATGCCATCTGCTTACAAACCCCAGTGAGCTGAAATTCTCCCCCAAAAGGTTTATGTAAGCCCCCTGTGAACTCAAACCACTATGTTTTGCTCAGCTCAAATAAACATCGAAAAAGTATCTAAGCATTTGAACTTATAATAACATATTTATCCCAACACATGAGGCTACTCATCATTGGTGTATGTGTAGTATATAATTGCAGCATGCAGAAAACAAACAGCTCTCGATCAGAGAAGTCTCTGGATCCCACGGGGCACTAATCATCTACCAAAAATAGAGATTGTTGGGGAAAATAACTTATAATTGCATTGGCAATCCACTATTAAAGTATAATTTCATGTTGTTTTCATTTCTAGCAAATAAATAATAAAAAACTGATTTGAAAAAATTGCTTATTGCACTTACCAGCAGACTCTAACATGAAATCTAGAAATTGAGTATGTATACATATTTTCATAAGTGTGCATTTAAAAAATCTAAGAAAAAATATGCACACACATATATATGAACTTGATCTCTTAATTTATAAATAAAATTTGGTTTATATTCATAAAATTTAAATTATACTCCTTAAAATATAAATTTATACTCAAGCTATGAATAAAATTATGAATATATATTTCTCTTTAATGGTTTTAAAATATTTATATTTATAAAGACCTAGTTTTGCTATATGTTCTCAAAATAGGGGAATGGCATTTTAACTGTATTTGCATGTGAAACTTCAATTGCTGGTCAACTAAGAAGCAGAGCCAGAAATTACATAACAGTAATTGAACCTGGAATTATTTGAACCAGAATTTATGTTAATGAAAATTATATAGGCTTAATTAAGGCAGAATAAAAATGATGTTATAAGGCAGATAAAATAAAGGAAGCTAAACATCATGGGTGACAAATGCCCACTGGCAAACATTTTGTCCATGTTTCCCCTTGTTGCTATTTCAGTGAAATTTGTTCATGAGATGGGTCAGGTCTGTAGCATGGTAGGGAATTATAACACCTATCATCTCTAAAATTTCAACCATGTAAATCTCTTTTAAAGCTACCTATCTAATGGCTTGTTGTAAATATGAACAAAAAACAAAGTAGCCATTTGTTACCACAACAGAATGAAAGGTATCACTCTTAAAACAGTAGCTCTAATAACAGATAATTAGGAATAAAACTTTATTTTCCAACTTATATGTTGGAAGAAAGAGTACCCTCCAAGGACTTTAAGGAGAGGTAGGCTGTTTGCTCTAGACATGGCCAGTAATGTCTCCCCAGTCCAATATGTCACTTCAAATAGTACCTTTTGGTGCTAGAATATACTCCTTAGAGCCGTTACCTTTAAAAAAGGTATAAGACAGAATTTCTAGTTGCTGAGAAGAACTGGTAGGAAAAAACATCTTGCTGAAGCATCCACCCGTAGCAGGTTAAATACAGTTGACTCACAGGTCAAGGCAGAGATTCACAGATGACCCTGAGGGTTTCCTATCAGAAAAAAAAAAAAAAAAAAGCAACATTTTAAGGAATAAACCACGCTGTATATTGGTTTGACTTACTAGGCTATAAAAAAAGATCCCCAGGAATGTCACTTTTAAATTACAATTTGCTTATTGACTGGCCGGGGAAATGATTACTGAGTAGTAGGTTTATTGATGAACTGAGCTGAACTTCCAATGGTTAGGACCTTTGTAAAGTGGGCTATTAAAATGAACATTGTTTTATAGGTGACTATAAATCAGTCAGTCTATAGTTAAAGATGAAAAATATGGAGGAAACCCCGCAGAAGTCCAAGTAGGGGTAGAGAAAAATCTAAGACAGCTAGTTGTGTGGGTTTTACATAACATATAACCTTTTTAAATAAAGTGATCTGCATTGGCTCATGTAGACTGTGGGAAGGCTTGGCGAGGAACGCTTTTGGGTATATTCAAGTCTGTATAAATGACTCCCAATGTGTCATCTGAAAGCTGTTAGGATTGAAAAAGGCACTGGAACCAATTCTTTCTTTTGTCTCCAGGAGGATTTGAACAGCCCACTCTCCTGGACTCAGAGAGAAGTTTTTTCACACCTCTTCCAAAGACACTGGTGCCGGAAGCATGCTTTGGGCCATATGTAAGAAGCAGCTAGTGCAAAGATAGCCTTGCCCAAGTATTCCCAGCGGCCTTTAAAGGGCAGAGGTAAGTTGATGTAACACCCTCATACCCACTCCTGCTTTGTAGCCTTTCTGCCACGTATTGTGCCGCATTGGAGGTTTTTGCTCAGAATGGTTAAGGAAATCTTATGAAGCAGTTTTATTATTACATAGGGGATGCAGTCTCTGAATCTGAGTTTCTCAATACCTAAAATGGGGATCACATTACTCTAAAATGCAAATGAAATAATAGAAACATTTCAAACCTTGTCAGGTGCTGAAAATAAGATATTATGGGCTGGTGTAAAAAACTCAGTTTCAATAAGAAAATATAACAGCACTGCATTGTGAAATGCGCCCTGTCTCTAGCCAGCAAAAGTCTGAAGATTCTAGTTTTATAAGATCAGCAGTGATCCCCATCATGTCAGAATCAACTCATTCCAAGACACTGGACTGGTTTTGTGGTCCTTCAAGGAATTCTCCCTTTCAATGTGCCAGCTATATTCCAGGGCCACCAAATTTTATACAAATCAAAATTATTTGGTAAGGCTATTTGAGCCCCACACAAGCAGCCCCGATTTGAACTGTACTGTTTAGTCGTTGTTGGTTTGTTTTTGATTTTGGCTGTGCCGGGGGTTCACTATGGCTTATGGCTTCAGGCTTGCTCTAGCTGCGGCGCTGGGGCTTCTCGTTTTGGAGGCTTCTCTGTTGCAGAGGTTTCTCTTGTTGCAGAGTGCTGGCTCTAGAGTGCTCTGGCTTTGGCAGTTGCGGCACGTGGGCTCAGTTTAAAGCAGGGTTGCTCTAAAAGAGAGACGGGGACTATTGGGAAAAACAGATTTTTAACCATTAAAGACTCTGATGAATATGAACAGTAATGTGACACTATTTCGGAAAATAGAGAAAAACAAGCAAAACCAACCCAGAGACTGACTTTTGGGTATTTGTGCTCCCAGAAGCACAACCAAGAAGATGAACATTCTGCCATCATGCAGAAAACTCCGGGTGGTCTCGAAGGCTAGGATTAAGTATAGAGTTTTATAACAATTAGCCTGGAGATTTAATAAAAAAGACTGAATGGATGGGTATTTCATCACATTTATGCAAATAGCCCCACATCAGATGCTACTTAAAGGAAATGTGTATTTCTGGGTTTTAAACACATATCTGACTTGTGTGTTTCTTTAATTTTATAATTTCTCTTCTGTTAAATATACTAAATGAGATTCATGAAAAAAGAAAACTAAATGCAAGCACATTTTTAAGGTTTTTAATATATATGATTTTACTTTTCGGAAAGGTTATATTTCTATAAATTCAGCTGAAGATTCATTTCCTTGCACCTTTATCAACACTGAGTATTATACTTAAAAAATGGCCAGTTTAATAGATGAAAAATGCTACCTATCTTTATTGCTAATTTTTTTGTCATTTGTGAATTCAGACGTTATGTTATCTAAACTAATTTAAGACTTCTGGTGGATGTTTACAATAGCTTGGGCATGGAAGTAACCTAGATACCCATCGACAGGCAAATGGATAAGAAAGCTGTGGTACATATACACAATGGAATATTACACAGCTATTAAAAATAATGTATTTGAATCAGTTCTAATGAGGTAGATGAAACTGGAGCCTGTTATATAGAGTGAAGTAAGTCAGAAAGAAAACCACCAATACAGTATATTAACGCATATATATGGAATTTAGAAAGATGGTAATCATGACCCTATACGCGAGACAGCAAGAGACACAGATGTAAAGAACAGACTTTTGGACTCTGGGAGAGAAGGTGAGGTCGGTCCTGGGTTCTCTTCTTGCCTTCTACATTTTCTTTCTAGAGGATCTTTTCGTAGAATATTAGCCCCACGAGGGCAAGAATTTTGATGTGAATTTTTTCAGTGTTGTTTTCCTACCCCTTAGAACAGTACCTCGTTCATCAGAAGTGCTCAGTAGATATTTGTTGGGTAGATGAATTGGAGCATGACTCTAAGCTCTAAGCTCTGGTTGACAACTTTCTGCTGGGCTTCTCCACCTGTGAACTCCAGATCCGTGATTCTGGTCCCCTCCTGTATCTCCACAGGAATGGGTCAAAAGTACCGCCAACTTGTTATGTCTGAATCACTGCTCTTGAAAAAACCTACCTGTTGTCCTCAGTCTTCCTTATTTCACAGCAGTATTACTTATGTGAAAAAACCTAGTATTCATTCTTGATTCCCCAGCCCCACCTGTAATCCATCAAAAGGTCCTTTAGAACTGTTTCCAGGGTATTCTGGATCTGTCCATCCTGCACCATCTTTGCTGCTACCTCCTCTGGTGAACCCACCACCTCTTCTATGGACTGCCAACACAGCTTCCTAACGCCTCCTCCTCACATTTATCTCTCCACACTAAGCCATATAGAACCCTGACAGCATGTTTCAAAAATGTCACTTCACTGTCTCCTGCTTAGTACTATCTAATGGCTTTTCACTGCCTTGATTATACAATCTAACTCCTTACTAAGACTGAAGAGATAATCGTCCATAGCATCAACTCAGAATGTGCACTGGATTATAGAGTATGTCAATGTCTGCAAGATTTAGAAGTCTGCTGTGTTTTCAGGTGGAAGGTAGCAATAGACTCCAACCACCTTCACAATAGCCTACACTAGCTAATCAGATCTTTAAGTTCCAGGCTTTATTTCCTAAAAGCTGGTGCTCTGTAGAGAGGAGGATATGAATAGAGAACATTTCACAGCTATTAGGACAGGTACTAAAGGAATATTTATTGTAAATGAATACTAAAATACTGTAAGCAGTGCTTAAAGCAAATGTTTAAAGTAAATATTGTATTTATACTTAAGTAAATAGGAAAATTGCAACATCAGAAATGACCACAGGCTATTGTTATTTACCTATAATTTGGGGAATAGCATTTCTTATTGTACAGAAGTTTTTCAAAGTTATCACACATGGCATTACATGCACTTTTATGATTGTGAGTATTGGATGTATGCATAAACACAAATTGAACACTTTGGTTCTATTTGTTTACCCATGGAAATGAAAACTCTTTATTTTAATGTAGAAGCATACTAGACAAAAATAAGTTCAGAATATATGATTTTCACTTTTTTCACTCTTGATAAACTTTTAAGATATCTGATATTGTGCTTAAGGTCTTACAAATTGATATGGAGGTATTTTATATGTTTACTATATTCAAAAATAGGCATATTGTCTCCTCAGGTGTATATTTTCATAATAATGCATATCTCTACAGTAGATTCTCAAGATATCTGAAGTCCTGGCATTTTTAATTGTATTTGTTATTGTCATTTGCCTTGTTACTGAATGATGGACCTTTATTCCCATTTAAATTGCCAATCTCTTCAAACATGTCTAGTTTATTGTCTCTAGCCTTTTTTTACAACTTGACCATATTTGTGAGAAGGAAATAAGAATTTAAAGCATCAACCAATCAATTCAATAATCAAGCCTGTCCACTTCATGTTTTATAAAGATAAATTAGCACACTGCTTTAGAACTCCAGTATCATCTGTTTTTAGTCTCTAATATTAGTATGAAAAATGAACTTATTTTTGTGTTTGTTACTTTTCATTCAGTAGCAGCCCACTATTAAAAAGATTTTAAAATAAAACTTTCTATTTATTGTTGTTTTAATTTTGACATTATTGGACTATAGTTGATTTACAGTGTTGTGTTAGTTTCACATGTACAGCAAAGTGATTTAGTTATATGTATGCATATATTAAATCTTTTTTAGAGTTTTTCTCATATAGGTAATCACAGAATATTGAGTAGGTCCTGTGCTGTAGGTCCTTGTTGGTTATCTTATACACAGTAGTATGTGTATGTTTATTCTAAGCTCTTGATTTATCTCTCCTCCTCACATTTCCCCTTTGGAAACCATATATATATTTTTTTTTTTCCTGTATCTGGAAATCTGTTTCTGTTTTGTAATTAAATTCATCTGAATCACTTTAAAAATTAGATTCCATATATGAATGATATCATATATTTGTCTTTCTCTGACTTCACTTATCAGGATAATCTCTAGGTGCACCCATGTTGTTGCAAGTGGCATTATTTCATCCTTTTCTGTGGTTGAGTAATATTCCATTGTAAATATGTACCACATCTGTATCCATTCCTCGATGGACATTTAGGTTGCTTTCATGTCTTGGCTATTGTACACAGTGCTGCAAAGAACACTGGGATGCATGTTATCTTTTGGGATTATGGTTTTCTCTGAATATATGCCCAGGAATGGGATTGTTGTATCATTGAGTAGTTCTGTTTTTCATTTTTTAAGGGACCTTCATACTGTTTGCCATAGTGGTTATACATTTACATTCAGGAATTTACATTCTTATCAACAGTATAGGAGGGTTCCCTTTTCTCCATACTCTCTCTAGCATTTATTATTATTTTTTATATTATCTACTTAATTTATTTTTCTGTCCTGATCTTAGTTGCAGCATATGGGATCTTTAATTTTCTTTGTGGCATGCAGGCTATTTAGTTATGGCATATGGGATCTCATTCCCTGACCAGGGATCGAACCTGGGCCCCCTAAATTGGGAGCATGGAGTCTTAGCCACTGGACACCAGAGATATATCTCCAGCAATTATTGTTTGTATACTTTCATGATGGTCATTCTGACTAGTGTGAAGTGAACCTCATTGTAGTTTTGATTTGTGTTTCTCTGATAATTAGTTATATTTAGCACCTTTTCATGCGCCTCTTAGCCATCTGTATGTCTTCTTTGGAGAAATGTCTGTTTAGATCGTCTGCTCAATTTTTGATTTGTTTTTCTGATATTGAACTTCATGAGCTGCTGTATATTTTGGAGATTGATCCCTTGTCAGTTGCTCCATTTGCAAATATTTTCTCCCATTCTGTGGTTGTCTTTTCATTTTGTTGATGATTTCCTTTGCTGTGTAGAAAATTTTAAATTTAATTAGGTTCCATTTATTTGTTTTTGTTTTTATTTTCATGCTCTATGCAGTGGAAAAAAAGTATTGCTGTGATTTGTGTCAAATAATTTTCTCTCTCTGTTTTCCTCCAAGAGTTTTATAGTGTCCAGTATTATACCTAGCTCTTTAATCTGTTTTGAGTTTATTGTTGTGTATGGTGCTAGAGAATGTTCTAATTTCATTTTTTTACATGTAGCTGGTCCAGTTTCCTAGCCCCACTTATTAAAGAGACTGTCTTTTCTCTATTGTATATTCTTGCCTCCTTTGTTTTAGATTAATTGACCATAGGTATGAATGTGTATTTCTGGGCTTTCTATCCTGTCCCATTGATGTATATTTCTATTTTTGTCCCAATACCATACTGTTTTGATTACTGTAGCTTTGTAGTATTGTCTGAAGCCAGGTTGTCTGATTCCTCCAGTTCCATTTTTCTTCCTTAGGATTGCTTTCGATATTTAAAGTCTTTCTATCTGTTGTTAATTTAAATGAGTTTCAAAATCAATCTCTTAAATNATTACTGTAGCTTTGTAGTATTGTCTGAAGCCAGGTTGTCTGATTCCTCCAGTTCCATTTTTCTTCCTTAGGATTGCTTTCGATATTTAAAGTCTTTCTATCTGTTGTTAATTTAAATGAGTTTCAAAATCAATCTCTTAAATTCTCTTGATAGCTAATAATTTTTTAGTTCTTTAAAGTCATTAGTTAAACATTACACACGAAGGTAGCTTATCATTAATTCCATGTGTGCATGCTAAATTGTTTCAGCCGTGTCCGATTCTTTGTGATCCTATGGACTATAGCCCTCTGTGCTTCTCTGTCAGTGTGATTCTCCAGGCAAGAATACTGGAGTGGGGTGCCATTTCCTCCTACAGGGGGCTTCCCGACCCAGGGATTGAACCCATGTCTCTTACATCTCCTGCATTGGCAGGCAGGTTCTTTATGACTAGCACTGCCTGGGAAGCCCCGTTAATTTCATACCAACTCACAAAGTAGTGTCTTCCACAATCACTAAGAAAAACTAAATGAATTCACAGCTCTATTACTATTATTTTAAATATAGGAACATCTATTGCCAATATGTAATGTACAGCCTAAATTTAAAATGTAGATTTGACTTTCCACATACAATATGTCAGCACACAATGATATTACATTATTATTGACGATATTCCCTACACTGTACATCCCACACCTGTGATTCATTTTCTTTGCAAGTGTAATTTTGTACCTCTTAGTCCCCCTCATTTATTTCTTTCCACTCATCTCCCCTTCTGGCTTCCACCTGTTTGTCTCCATATCTGTAATGATTTCTGTTTTGCTATGTTTGCTAATTTGTTTTGTTTTTAGATACCACCTATAAATGAAATTATTCAATATTCCTCTTTTTCTGGCTGACATTTCATTTAGCATAATACCCTCTTAGTCCATGCACAGTATCTCAAATGGCACGATTGCATTCTTTTTATAGAATTACCTGTTGATTCAGATGGTAAAAGAATCTCCTTACAGTGCAGGAGACTCAGGTTCGATCCCTGGGTCAGGAAGAGCCCCTGGAGAAGGAAACAGCAACCCATCCCAGTGTTCTTCCCTGGAGAATTCCATGGACAGAGGAGCCTGGTGCTCTATGCTGCTGCTGCTGCTGCTGCTAAGTTGCTTCAGCCAAGTCCAACACTGTGCGACCCCATAGACAGCAGCCTACCAGGCTCCTCTGTCCCTGGATTCTCCAGACAAGAACACTGGAGTGGGTTGCCATTTCTTTCTCCAATGCATGAAAGTGAAAAGTGAAATTGCTGAGTAATATCCCATTGTATGTATATACACCTCATCTTCTTTATCTGTTGAACTAGTGGCTGCTTCCATATTTTGGCATATCTTGAATATTTTTAAGATACACAAAAGTATAAAGGATCAGAAAGCAAAAACTCCAATTTCATTTCCATGTTTCTAAGTCAAGATTTATGTTGACTTTGATTATTAGATCAAATCAATGAGAGAGTAAACTTAGAACTTCTTTTTTCATAATCAGTGGACAATTATTTTTACTTTACAAAGGCTATATTAAAAAATCTAAGATACAAAAAGGGCTAATGTTTAGTTAATAAAAAAAAAGTTTGGGTGATTAATAAAGCACAGGGTTTATAAAGAAGAATCAAAGGAATATTTTGGAGAATGAAGCTTGGAAATATTTTCTTACTTGTTCTCAATTTTTAAAGTTTTATTTAGGTTTACTTTAAACTTGAAAGTACAAAAATCAAACTACAAACATAAAGACAGAGAGTTAGATCCTTCAAGTTTATTTAAATTATGACTGCTCTTTACAATAGAGTAAAAGTTTATTGATTACAACTTCTAAATGCATTATCAGAATATGTACTAGACAGGTGGTTAAGTGAGTGCATTTTATTTGTGCAACAACTCATTAGCAGTTTAATTAACTGTGTGTTTCATTTTGATTTACAAAAATGAGACAAATATATTATTCAATCTGAGACCTTAAAGGCTCAGTGATCTGTTGTAAATATAGTTCGTTAACCCTAGAATCTTACGTTTTTGCCCAAATTATGGGGATGAAATTTTTTAAGAAGTGTTCTAGGATAAATCTCATGGGACAGACAAAACTGATACAAAAGTTATTTTTTCTAAGCTCAGACAGCAAAGAATCTGCCTGCAGTGCAGAAGACCCAGGTTTGATCCCTGGGTTGGGAANCCATGTTTCTAAGTCAATATTTATGTTGACTTTGATTATTAGATCAAATCAGTGAGAGAGTAAACTTAGAACTTCTTTTTTCATAATCAGTGGACAATTATTTTTACTTTACAAAGGCTATATTAAAAAATCTAAGATACAAAAAGGGCTAATGTTTAGTTAATAAAAAAAAAGTTTGGGTGATTAATAAAGCACAGGGTTTATAAAGAAGAATCAAAGGAATATTTTGGAGAATGAAGCTTGGAAATATTTTCTTACTTGTTCTCAATTTTTAAAGTTTTATTTAGGTTTACTTTAAACTTGAAAGTACAAAAATCAAACTACAAACATAAAGACAGAGAGTTAGATGCTTCAAGTTTATTTAAATTATGACTGCTCTTTACAATAGAGTAAAAGTTTATTGATTACAACTTCTAAATGCATTATCAGAATATGTACTAGACAGGTGGTTAAGTGAGTGCATTTTATTTGTGCAACAACTCATTAGCAGTTTAATTAACTGTGTGTTTCATTTTGATTTACAAAAATGAGACAAATATATTATTCAATCTGAGACCTTAAAGGCTCAGTGATCTGTTGTAAATATAGTTCGTTAACCCTAGAATCTTACGTTTTTGCCCAAATTATGGGGATGAAATTTTTTAAGAAGTGTTCTAGGATAAATCTCATGGGACAGACAAAACTGATACAAAAGTTATTTTTTCTAAGCTCAGACAGCAAAGAATCTGCCTGCAGTGCAGAAGACCCAGGTTTGATCCCTGGGTTGGGAAAATCTCCTGGAGAAGGGAGTTGTTATTCACTCCAGTATTCTTGCCTGGAGAAGTCCATGGACAGTGGAGCCTGGCAGGCTATAGTCCATGGGGCAGCAAAGAGTTGGACATGACTGAGTTATGAACACTTTTATTTTTTATAACACAATATTTTCCAAAATTGTATACTTAGTGAAATAAGAGTAATTATTTTGATGAAATTATTGGACAAGATTTTTTCCAATATTAGGTATATCTCATGGAGAAGGCAATGGCACCCCACTCCATTACTCTTGCCTGGAAAATCCCATGGATGGAGGAGCCTGGTAGGCTGGAGTCCATGCTAAGGGTCGGACATGACTGAGCGACTTCCCTTTCACTTTTCACTTTCATGCATTGGAGAAGGAAATGGCAACCCACTCCAGTGTTCTTGCCTGGAGAATCCCAGGGATGGGGGAGCTTGGTGGGCTGCTGTCTATGGGGTCGCACAGAATCAGACATGATTGAAGTGACTTAGCAGCAGTGATATCTCATATAATAAAAGTGTTTCTGAGAAGTTATAAAATCCATGATGATGTATTATAATAGTTCATTGGCCTATCAAGTACTAATGAAATTCTAGGTATCAAATTTCAACATAAAAATTACTCTATCAACCATGTCTTTCTTGATTTCCCAGTGAAAAGTTCTGTGTTTCCTGTTTATTTTCATTGCTGAAGTTTAATTTGTGTAAGTCCTATCAACTCTGCATGTACTAGCTAATTTATGTAGTCTTGACACTCTGTGAGGGATGTCCAACTTTATCACCTTTTATAGATGACGATTTTGAGAGGAAGTGAATAGCCAGGATTATAGACCCTCACAGTCCAGCTCTAGAGCTAACGCTCTTAATGACTGCTGGTACTTTATTTCCTAGATTAAGGATGATACCAGTCTTACCATTTACATTAAGTAGGGGTCCGTCTAGTCAAGGCTATGGTTTTTCCAGTAGTCATGTATGGATGTGAGAGTTGGACTGTGAAAAAAGCTGAGCGCTGAAGAATTGATGCTTTTGAACTGTGGTGTTGGAAAAGACTCTTGAGAGTCCCTTGGACTGCAAGGAGATCCAACCAGTCCATTCTGAAGGAGATCAGCCCTGGGATTTCTTCGGAAGGAATGATGGTAAAGGTGAAACTCCAGCACTTTGGCCACCTCATGTGAAGAGTTGACTCATTGGAAAAGACTCTGATGTTGTGAGGGATTGTGGGCAGGAGGAGAAGGGGACGACAGAGGATGAGATGGCTGGATGGCATCACCGACTCAATGGACGTGAGTTTGAGTGAACTCCGGGAGTTGGTGATGGACAGGGAGGCCTGGCGGGCAGCAATTCATGGGGTTGCAAAGAGTCAGACACGACTGAGTGACTGAACTGAACTGAACTGAGGTGAAAATTATATTGCATAATCCACTCCATGAAATCCCTCTGTCAGTGTTCTTAATCTAGTAAATGTTATCTGCATTTACTGAATAATTACTGTGTAAAAGGCTTAGACTCAGATTCTGGGAAAATACAAAGGTACATATTTTGGTCTGAAAGAAACCTAGATGGAAAAATGGATGTGTTCACAAATAGAGATACAAGCAAAAGATTGTGATAGTATAGAGAAAATCATGAAAATTCCAATCTGAGGTGGCTAAAGGGAATGAAGAAGGAAAGAGAGCAATACCTTTTAAGAGGACCTAGCATAGAAATTGATAACATACAATATTTGACAGTAATCAGTATAGTTTCTTAAGCAAGTACAAGAAGTACAAAGAATTTAAATTCTTAGTTGTTTTTCCAAAGAGACCATTAATCTGAAGACAGTATCTATGCTTGTCCTTTAATATACCCATATAAGCACACAGTATGAACAGTATGAAAAGGCAAAAAGATATGACACTGAAAGAAGAACACCCCACCCCCTAGGTTGGTAGGTGTCCAATATGCTAATGGAGAAGAGGGGAGAAATAGCTCTAGCAGGAATGAAGAAGCTGAGCCAAAGCAGAAACAATGCCCAGCTGTGGATGTGTCTGGTGGTGAAAGTAAAGTGTGATGCCATAAAGAATAATATTGCAGAAGAGCCTGGAATATTTAGGTCCATGAATCAAGGTAAATTGAAAGTAGTCAAATAGAAGGTGGCAAGAGTGAACATTGACATTTTAGGAATCAGCGAACTCAAATGGACTGGAATGGGCAAATTTAATTCAGATGACCATTAGATCTATTACTGTGGGTAAGAATCCCTTAGAAGAAATGGAGTAGCCCTCACAGTCAACAAAAGAGTCCAAAATGCAGTACTTGGATGCAATCTCAAAAACGGTAGAATGATCTTGATTTATTTCCAAAGCAAACCATTCAATGTCACAGTAATCCAAGTCTATGCCCCAACCACTAATGCCGAAGAAGCTGAACAGTTCTCTGAAGACCTTCTAGAACTAACACCAAAAAAAGATGTCCTTTTCATCACAGGGGACTGGAATGGAAAAGTAGGAAGTCAAGAGATATCTGGAAAACAGACAAGTGTGGCCTTGGAGTACAAAAAGGAGCAGAACAAAGGCTAATAGTTTTGCCAAGAGAACACATTGGTCATAGCAAACACCCTCTTCCAACAACACAAGAGAATACTCTGCACATGGACATCACCAGATAGTTAACACTGAAATCAGATTGATTATATTCTTTGCAGCCAAAGATGGAGAAGCTCTATACAGTCAGCAAAAACAAGACCAGGCACTGACTGTAACTCAGATCATGAACTCCTTATTGCAAAATTCAGACTTAAATTGAAGAAAGTAGGGAATACAACTAGTACATTCAGGTATGACCTAAATAAAATCCGTTATGATTATACAGTGGAAGTGACAGATTCAATTAGATCTGAGGGACAGAGTGCCTGAAGAACTAGAGCTAGATGTTCATAACATTGTACAGGAAGTGATGCTCAAAACCATACCCAAGAAAAGAAAAGCAAAAGATAAAATGGTTGCCTAAGGAGGCCTTACAAATAGCTGAGAAAATAAGAGAAGTGAAAGGCAAAGAAGAGAAGGAAAGATATATGCACCTGAATGCAGAGTTCTAGAGAATAGCAAGGAGAGATGAGTGAACTTCTTAAGTGAACAATGCAAAGACATAGAGAAAAACAATAGAATGAAAAAGACTAGAGATCTCCTCAAGAAAATTAGAGGTGCCAAGGAAACATTTTATGCAAGGATGGGCACAATAAAGGAAGGAAACAGTATGGACCTTACAGAAGTTATTAAGAAGAGCTAGCAAGAATACACAGAAGAGCTGTACAAAAAAGATCTTAATGACCTGAATAACTAAGATAGCATGATTATTTAACTAGGGCCAGACATCCTGGGGTTTGAAGTCAAGTTGGCCTTAGGAAGCATTACTACAAACAAAGCTAGGGGAGGTGATGAAATTCCAGTGGAGCTATTTCAAATCCTAAAATAGTTGCTGTTAAAGAGCTACATCAATATGTCAGTAAATTTGGAAAACTCAGCAGTGGGTGCTGGAATGGAAAAGGTCAGTTTTCATTCCAATCCCAAAGAAAGGCAATGCCAAAGAAAGTTCAAACTGCCTCACAATTGTGCTCATTCTAATGCTAGGAAGGTAATGCTCAAAATCCTTTAAGATAGACTTCAACAGTATCTGAGCCGAAAACTTATGGATGTACAGTCTGGATTTAGAAAAGGCAGAGGGACCAGAGATTGATTTGCCAACATCTGTTGGCATAGAATAAGCAAAAGAACTACAGAAAAACGTCTACTTCTCCTTCATTGACTATGCAAAATTCTTTGACAGCGTAGATCACAGCAAACTGTGGAAAATATTTAAAGAGATGGGAATATCAGACCACCTAACCTGCCTCCTGAGCAACCTGTATGCAGTCAAGAAGCAGCAGTTAGAACCAGACTTGAAATAATGGACTGGTTCAAAATTGGGAAAATAATATGACAAGGCTGTATACTGTCACCCTGGTTATTTAACTTATATGCGGAGTAGGTCATGTGAAATGCTGGGCTGGATAAAGCTCAAGATTGCTGGAAGGAATATCAATAACCTTAGATATACTGATGACACTACCCTAAAGACAGAAAGTGAACAAGAACTAAAGAATCTGTTAGTGTTGGTGAAAGAACATAGTGAAAACGCTGGCTTAAACTCAACATTTGCAAAACTAACATCATGGCATCTGGCCCCATCACTTCATTGCAAGTCGATGAGGGGAAAGAAATGGAAACAGTGACAGTCTTTATTTTCTTGAGCTCTAAAATGACTGTGAACAATGACTGCAGCCATGAAATTAAAAGACCCTCCTTGGAAGAAAAGCTAGACAGCGTATTAAAAAGCAGGGACATTACTTTGCCAACAAAGATCCATCTAGTCAAACCTATGGTTTTTCCAGCAGTCATGTACAGATGTGAGAGTTGGACCATAAAGAAGACTGAGAGCTGAAGAATGATGCTTTCGAACTGTTGTGCTGTAGAAGACTCTTGAGAGTCCCTTGGACAGCAGGGAGATCAAACCAGTCAATACTAAAGAAAAATCGACTCTGAATATTCATTGGAAGGACTGATGCTGAAGCCAAAGCTCCAATACTTTGGTCCTCTGTGGAAAAGACCCTGATGCTGGGAAAGATTGAAGGCAGGAGGAGAAGGGGACAGCAGAGGATGGGATGATTGGATGGCATCACCGATTCAATGGGCATGAGTTTTAGCAAACTCTGAGGGAGAGTGAAGGACAGGGAAGCCTGGTATGCTGCAATCCATTGGATCGCAAAGAGTCAGACACAGCTGAATGACTGAACAACAAAAAATACATTCACAAAGAGATCTATAAATTACCATTTTCTGAGATGAGTCATGGCCTCCCCTTCTTAATTTAATTCGTGGGATAGGGACAATCTCCACAACATCAGAGTGGGTGGTAAGGCATTTCTAGTGTAGTTCTGTCATGAGATCTGTTTCCCTGCAACACACATCTCAAACTGTGTGGTAGAAGGTTACCTGAGGTCCAGTGGAAGATGATTATGAATAGTAGACCATCCCTACTTCTTCTTGGTTGAGAAGTGTGGTTTGCATATATATATATAAGTTTAATTTGTTTGCTTTCTTATTTATTTGGCTGCATTGGGTCTTTCTGCACACGAGATCTTCTTATTATGGCATGTGGGTTTCCTAGTTGTGGCACAGGGATGCACCCCAGAGCTCTGGAATGCACAGACTCAATAGTTGTGGCATCTATGCTTAGCTGCTCTGCAGCATGTAGTATGTTATTTCCACGACCAGGAATCAACCTGTGTCCCCTGCACTGCAAGGTGGATTCTTCACTACTGAAGCACCAGGGCAGACTTGGTACGTTTTCATTTAATTTACATATGCTATCTCCTCCCTGAAGTCACAGGTTGCAACACCTATTTGACTGATACTAACATTAATAATAAAACAAAAAGCCATTATTTCTCTGGATCAAGGTTACCTCTTTATTGGTCATGGATTATTAATAATTGCAGCTGGACCTAGGGGCTTCCCAGGTGGTGCTAGTGATATAGGGTCCACTTGCCAGTGCAGGAGGCATAAGAGACTAGGGTTCAATCCCTGGGAAGATCCCCTGGAGAAAGAAATGGCAACTTCACTCCAGTATTCTTGTCCAGGAAATCCCATGGACTGAGGAGCCTGGCAGGCTAGAGTCCATGGGGTCACAAAAAGTCAGACATGACATAGTGAGTAACAAAAATAGGACAACAAAAGATAGGCTATAAGCAGACGTCATATGTGACTGTTATGGTCTGAAGCACTTAAAAATAGGGATAAGATTTCCATACCCTTTGTCTCCTACCTGTGGTAAGCTTCAAATCCCTCTGTTGAAATGGTAAATCCACACAGTGTAAGCAGATTGGATTGTTGGATCCCAGTGTGAAAGGAAGTTGTTCTACAAAACTGCTGGATGCTCAGAGCAACGTGTATGAATGAGAAATGAACTTCATGTTTAAAATCATTAAGACTTTAAGATTTACATATTTCTGCAGCATAGCCTAGTTTGATTGACTAATACTAGTGGGTTAAGAGCAAATTCGATAAAAATACAATAAAATATTAAACATTATGCTCCTTCATAAGACAGTATTAATGCATTTTTTGTAGTTTGGTTTTCACCTCCTATATAATCACATAAAGACAACTACATAATGCTTAAAGTTTTTAAATTTTGGAAAGGTGATTTTATTGTAATTACATTTTTCACTACTGAAATTTTTTTCCAGGTAATGCCATATTCAGGGCTACTATAGACTCAGTAACAAAAAATAAATACAGCTCTGTATAAAACAGTATTTATCTCATTAAAAAAAACTCTTAGTTAAAATCAGATGCGGTTATCCTAATGCCCAAATACATATTTTGATANCTACTGAAATTTTTTTCCAGGTAATGCCATATTCAGGGCTACTATAGACTCAGTAACAAAAAATAAATACATCTCTGTATAAAACAGTATTTATCTCATTAAAAAAAACTCTTAGTTAAAATCAGATGCGGTTATCCTAATGCCCAAATACATATTTTGATACTAATGATGCATTGTCCTTTTATAGCAATGGATAGGTAGCTATTGTGGACTATTTCATTTCAATAGGGAACTGAATTATTGTAGCCATTTGTTTGCCCAATGTAAGTGACTCTTTTGGACACATACATCAGGAAATATGAAATATTTAGAGTTGAAATGTCTTTTGCCCATCAGGTGTTAGTGCATTGGAGTAGGCATTTACAGATTGTTTTAATAGATTACTATGGAATACAGCAATGTAAAATATCTATGATGTTGTTGTTCAGTACTAAGTCATGTCTGACTCTTTGTGACCCCATGAACATGTCAGGCTTCCCTGTCCTTCACTATCTCCTGAAGTTTGCTCAGACTCATGTCCATTGAGTCAGTGATGCCATCCAACCATCTCATCCTCTGCCACCTCTTCTTCTCCTGCCCTTAATCTTTCCAAGCATCAGGATTTTTCTAATGAGTGGACTCTTTGATTCAGGTGGTTAAAGTACTGGAGCTTCAGAAATAGTCCTTCCAATGAATATTCAGAGTTGATTTCCTTTAGGATTGACTGGTTTGATCTCTCTTCTCGAGTCTTTCCCAGCACCACAGTTCAAAAATCAGTTCTTTGAGACTCAGACTTCTTTATGGTCCAACTCTTACATCCATAAATGACTACTGAAAAAAACATAGCTTTGACTATATGGACCTATATCAGCNGGAGTTGTTGATGGACAAGGAGGCCTGGCATGCTGTGATTCATGGGGTCGCAAAGAGTTGGACACAGTGACTAAACTGAACTAAACTGAATGCTTCCTAAGGCCCACTTAAATTTACACTTCAGGATGTCTTGCACTAGGTGAATGACTGCACCATTGTGGTTATCCAGGTCTTTAAGACCTTTTTTTGTATAATTATTTGTATTTTTCCCACCTCTATTAATTGCTGTTGCTTTTGTTAGATCCTTACCATTTCTGTTCTTTATCGTGCCCCTTCTTGCATGAAATGTCCCCTTGATATCTCTGTTTTTCTTGAAGAGATATTTTGTCTTTCCCATTCTGTTGTAGAACATTTCTAGATGAAAAAAGCACTTCAGTTGATTTATATCAACAGTAACTTAGAACTGGTGGATCAAATGAAATGTTCTCTCAACCTAGATAATTTCTAGCAATGCTAAATCAAACCAATTGAGATGAATTTTCTAATCAAGTCAAAGCCTTTGACTGATAAACCTGGAGGTTTTTTTTTTACTGTGAATTTGTTTTATGTTTATTTTTGTTTACTTACACAGTGATCCCTTAGTAGATATAGTACACATTCATAACCATAGTGAACAGTAAAGTTCATGAGTCAGAAAAAACATATTAATTCTTTGGTTGAAGTATATATTTTAAAATGCAATTTATACTAAAATAATAATAAACATAACAAATGTGTTGAAGTCTTACTCTAAAAGCTTTACATATATTGACATTTTATAGGTGAAGTAACTAAGTCATAGAGAAGTAAGTAGCCTGAAGTCAGTCACACCACCCAGCTAGCAAGTAGCTGAACTAAAATTAAAAATCTAGGCAGTTTGTTTTCAGAGGTCACTCTCTTAACTACTTCATAATGATGCATCTCAATTAAAAAATAATAAAAATAGAATATAATAATAATTACTAGTTACTCTGACAAATAAAAATAGGGGAGGTATTAGGCTGTAAGGATTAGCAAAATTGTAGTACTGAGATTATTGATGGATCTTCTAGGTCATCAGCAATTAGTGTTCCAGCCATCGCCTACCTCTAGTCAAAAGACTGAAAGTTGTACCGGGTATATCACACATTTGGTCAACCATAGACTGAAATATCAGCTGACATTAACTGAGATGAGAATTGAAACCAATTTCCCACTGCTTCACAAACTCTTCTCCTCAAGAACCTCAAATAAGAGACAAGAAAGAGCTGGCCCTCCATGGAGACCTAGCAAGGTACCATGCGTGAACTATCATGCCAAAACTTATCTTACAGATTCATATGAGAACTTCTTATGCAGAATATACTCAATTTCCCCAAAACCTGTTTGTATTAGTACAAAAATATGTTTTATCCAATACTTTGCAATAATTTAATATTCTGGGAAAAAACACCATGTTGAATCTGGAAATGCCAACTGAGTTTTAAGAAACATTGGATTCCACCTTACATCTATCAGGATGGAAACTATCAAAAAACCCCAGAAAATAACATGTGGTGGTAAGGTATGAAGAAATTAGAATACTTTTGCACTGTTGGTGGAAATATATAAGGCTACAGACTCTGTGGAAAGCAATATGATGCTTTCTCAAATTATTAAAAATGAAATTACTATATGACTTAGCAATTCTATTTTTGAGTATATACCCAAAAGAACTGAAAGCAGAGTTTATACCCAAAAGAATACTGAAGATCTATTTGTACACCCATATTCACAGCAGCATTATTCACAATAGCCAAAAGTGGACGCAACCCAAGTACTTATCAATGGCTGAATGGATAAACAAAATATGGTATATACATACAATGGAATATTATTTAACCTTAAAAAGGAAGGAAATTCTGACACATGCTACAATAGAAATGAACCTTGAGGATATTATGCTAAGTGAAATAAGCCAGTCACACACAAAAAGGATAAATACTGTATGATTCTATTTATATGAGGTCAAATTCATAGAACATAAATTAGAATGGTGGTTACTAGGGGTTTGAGGGGAGGGAAAATGGGGGTTATTGTATAATAGACACAAAGTTTGAGTTTTGATGATGAAAAGAGTTCTCAGTTGGATGATGGTGATGGTTGCACAACAATGTGAGTGTACTTCAGTTCAGTTCAGTTGCTCAGTTGTGTCCGGCTCTTTGCGACCCCATGAACTGCAACATGCCAGGCCTCCCTCTCCATCACCAACTCCCAGAGTTTACCCAAACTCATGTCCATTGAGTTGGTGATGCCATCCAACCATCTCATCCTCTGTTGTCCCCTTCTCCTCCCGCCTTCAATCTTTCCTAGCATCAGGGTCTTTTCCAATGAGTCAGCCCTTCACATTAGGTGGCCAAAATATTGGAGTTTCAGCTTCAGCATCAGTCCTTCCAATGAACACCCAGAACTGATCTCTTTTAGGATGGACTGATTGGATCTCCTTGCAGTCCAAGGGAATCTCAAGAGTCTTTTCCAACACCACAGGTCAAAAGCATCAATTCTTCTGTGCTCACCTTTCTTTATAGTCCAACTCTCACATCCATACATGACTACTGGAAAAACCATAGCCTTGACTAGATGGACCTTTGTTGGCAAAGTAATGTCTCTGCTTTTGAACATGCTATCTAGGTTGGTCATAACTTTCCTTCCAAGGAGTAAGCGTCTTTTAATTTCATGGCTGCAATCACCATCTGCAGTGATTTTGGAGCCCCCCAAAATNTCAGGTGGCCAGAGTATTGGAGCTTCAGCTTCAGCATCAGTCCTTCCAATGAATATTCAGGGTTGATTTCAAAATGAGGTGGTCTGTAGCATGGATGAATGCCAGGCAGCTTCAGCTGGAGCTCCAGTTCTTGCCTGCACTGGCCCTCCTTGTTTCAATCCCAAGCTGAAGCTTGCTTATTGTCAAACATCTGAAAAAAGTGCACAAAATCAAAGATCCAAGTGAGAAACTGGCCACAGGGGAGCTGGTGCCTTAAGCAACTGGTAAAATGTCAAGAATCAAGAGGCTGCCAGGAAAAGTGAAAGAGCGAGGTCTGGTTTGATTCCTGGCACCAGCCACTTAACCTCACTTGATCTCCATTTCTTCATCATTAGCTCCTAGCTCACCAGGTCATCCTGAGGATTGAAAGAGCAAAGCAATGAAGGAAGATGAATTGAATTATAGCCCTGCTTGGCTGTTCACTCACCGTGATTTTGAGTAAGTTTCTTACCTAACCTGGGCCTGTGTTTCCCCTCTTAGGGTTTTGTGAGGCTCAAAGAGATAACACAAAGTCCTTTGCATGTTGTAAGCAGCCTATAAATATTATGTTAGTGAGCACTAGCAATATTACCGCAGTAGTCTGTTTGCTACTCTTGCTATTGGTTATAGCAAACGATCAGTAAATATTGGTTTTCTCCATTCATCTTTATTCTGTTCTATGCTTTTCCAGCTTCTCAGTGTGTTGGACATCATTGTTTAGTTTTTTGTTGTTGCTGTTTATAAGAGGATGTTGACCAGATGCTCAAGGGAGATCTCGACATTAACAAAACAGAACAAAAACATAACCTGATTTCTTGAGTCATTGAAAAGTTTCTTCTCTAAACAAAGTCATTTCTGGGATCATGGTTGGTCCCATGGAACTTGGTGTTTATTTGCCTGTGTGTTTCAGTCTCAGCAGGAAAACCAGGGTGGGAGAGGTAAAGTCAAGGCACTTCCTCCCTGCACTGGTCTTAAGCCCACAGCACAGTGGGCTGGGCCCCCGGGGGGCGTGGGCAGGGGGGCCCCCAGCTCTGGAGTGGAGAGGAGGTGGGAGGCTCCACCAGCCTCTTCTGGCCCAGTGAGCAGGTGTGCTCCGCCCACGTCTCTCAGAGAAGACCTGCCAAGTGGCAGCTGACACATTGTGTGGAAATAAGAGCGGTGGCAGTGGCTGCCGTTTGNCATCAAGAGGCTCTTTGGTTCTTCTTCACTTTCTGTCATAGAGCGGTGTCATCTGCATATCTGAATGTACTTACTGTCACTTAGAAGGGAAATTGCTCAGTTGTGTGTGACTCTTTGTGATCTCATGGATTGTGGCCTACCAGTCTCCTCTGTCTATGCAATTTTCCAGGCAAGAGTACTGGAGTGGGTTGTCATTTCCTTTTCCAAGGGATCTTCCTGACCTGGGGATTGAACCCAGTTCTCTCACATTACAGGCAAATGCTTTACCCTTTGAGCCACCAAGAAAGCCCTGGTGCTGCTGCTGCTAAGTCGCTTCAGTCGTGTCCAACTCCGTGCGACCCCGTAGATGGCAGGTCACCAGGCTCCCCTGTCCCTGGGATTCTCCAGGCAAGAACACTGGAGTGGGCTGCCATTTCCTTCTCCAGTGCATGAAAGTGAAAAGCGAAAGTGAAGTCGCTCAGTCGTGTCCAACTCTTAGCGCTACTGCCACTTAACTGCATCCCTAAAAGTGGGCAAAATGAAGGTTTTTAAGTTCTCTATATTTTGCCACAATTAAAAATAAGGGAGACATAGGGTTATGTAATAAAAATAGCAATTTCCCATGTGTAACATGCTACTTCATGGATACTTCATCCTATCCAAGCTACCTAGATCAGTGTCTCACTAGCTGGTCTCCATAGCCTCCGACTCTCAAGTGACCATACATTTGTCCCCCAAACCTTTGATAGTAAAACAGGGCACTATTAATAATCATCCCAAGACAATTTGCATAAACCAAGATTAGTCTGTTCTCAACAGAGAAGCCACAGTGATCTTTGAAAAAAGTCAGATCAGAATCTACTGAATACCTCTAGCAATCTCCTGTTTCCACAAGTAGCTAATTGTTGAGCTAGATGATTATATACCTAAAGCTCTTTATTTTTTCCAAAAAAATGACCTTTTCCTCACTTTGAGAAGTTTAATAGTTTTCATAACTTCGGCTGGGACATTAGCTCCGTGAGCACAGAGACTGCATGTTTATTCACTCCTATATGGCCAGTGTTGTCTCTCCTGTGATGTAGTTCCAGAATTCAGCTAAGTGTCTGCCATGAAGTTAGGACTTAATATATATTGAAATAAACGATAATTAGCAATTGTTGTTCTTCAGTCACCAAGTTGTGTCTGACTCTTTGCAACCCCATGGACTATAGCACACTAGGGTTCTCTGTCCCTTACCATTTCGTAGAGTTCGCCCAAGTTCATGTCCATTGAATCGGTGATGCTACCCAACCATCTCATCCTCTGCCACCCTCTTTTCCTTTGCCTTCAATCTTTCCAAGCATCAGAGTCTTTTCCAATAAATCAGTTCTTCACATCAAGTGGCCAAAGTTTTGGAGCTTCAGCTTCAGCGTCAGTCCTTCCAATGATTATTTGGCGTTGATTTTCTCTAGAATTGACTGGTTCAGTCTCCTTGCTGTCCAGGGACGCTCAAGAATCTTCTCTTCTCCAGTACCGCAGTTCGAAAGCATCAGTTCTTCAGTGCTCAGCCTTCTTTACAGTCCAACACTCACATCTGTACATGACTACAGAAAAGACCATAGCTTTGACTATACAGACCTTTCTTGGCAAAGTCATGTCTCTACTTTTTAATATGTTGTCTAGGTTTGTCATAGTTTTCCTTCCAAGAAGCAATCATCTTTTAATTCTTGGCTGTAGTAACCATCCAATACTGTATTAATAGTATTCAAACAGAACATGATTTTTTCAGACCAGAAAATTTAGATATTTTAAATATTTTCTAAATATTTAGAAATATTTAGAAATTCAGTACAGTGTTTGAGGAATACTCCCCCGGAATTATATTTGTTTTCTATTTCTAATTTCTCTGATAAATATTGTGATAGATAACATGAAAATGTTTGGTCCAAAAGGTAGATAAATAGACATTAAAATATCATGGTGTTGATGTAGCTCGTACACCCTGTTGGAAAAGTGAACACAATATTTGAACTTTGTCTTTCCTTAGCCAGTACTGAGTTTTCACTTTTTTCTGGTATTTCTTTTACACAAAGGAGATACCCCTCACAGTGGCTTCAACTGATCAATTGGATCACATTTTACTAATCACCACCTTTCATAAACTTCACTTCTGGAGGGAGAGGGAGGTAGGAATGGGAAATATTGGTGGTATGCAGGACTCACAAGTAAATGCCAAGAAAGACCATGTAATGTCCTGCTTCTTCTCCTTGTTTTTATTTAAGCTGGCTCAGATAAGAAATGTGTGAAGCTTCCTATGGGGTCTGTGTGTGTGTGTGTGAAAGAGAGAGAGGAAGAGTGGGAGGGAGGAACCTGCACTTACTCATGGAAGTCAGAAGGTGAAACTTGGTGCTGGGACTTGCATCATTATGGCTGTGTGTTCTGGGCATACTTCCTAGAAATGAGCCAAAGGATTTTTCCATTTCATCATATTATAAGTAAAATTTTAATAGTGTTTACATTTTATTTATTTCTGCATTATTCACAGCACCAAGCTCTCAGTAGGCTGTCCCAATATGTTTTTTTTTTTTTAAATAAGACAGTCCCAATTAGTATTTGTTATCAACTGATGGCAACCAAAATTATATTTTAGTAGTAATAAGTGTATATTGCCCAAATGTGTAGAGATTAATTGGATGAGTATTACTACAGCCAGGGAGCATTTAAAAAGCTCAGCATTTCACATATGCAGTACAAGTATCTTCTTGATGTTACTGAATTATTATGGTAAAAGTTTTATTATTGCTGAACAGATGACTAATGATGCAGTAAGGAATCTTGAAAAATATTTTTGTTAACTGCGTGGACAATGCATCTAAAAGTGTTTGAGGAAAGTGTTTACTAAACATTCATCTACATATGACCTCAAGCACTGTAAGAAGAAATGTGTGTGCGTGTGTGCATGTAGCAAGTAAAGACCAATGGGAATACAGGTTTTTAGTCTTTAATTCATGACATCAAATTCATAGTTAGCTCATGGGCACACAGGGCTTAATCTCTTTCCTCTTTGCCATTATTTTCTTTTGTCATTTGTTTACCATGGAGAGGTTGGAGAAGCTTGTTAAAGTACAATGGCAGGAGAATAGAGGGTCACAGAAGAAATCCAAAAACTAAACCACTCTGCCTGGCAAGCAGCCCATTGGAACGCATGGCTCTGAAGAAGTTGGTAGGGGCACTTAATTATTGCAGTCTTTAATTCACCGTGAGTTGCCCAAATACCAGGAGTTTGGATCTGTTATATATTAATTTAGTTAAAAGAGGCACTTTTTTCCCTCAAAATAAACTGGGTGTGCAATGTATGCCTCTCAAATCCTGATTTATAGCCGTTCCATACTTGAGAGATAAGGGTTTAGGTAGTGTTGCATTTAAAACAAACACTTTGCCATTATCTGTAAAAATGTGGTTATTTTGACTTCAGGATTGCCCTTCCAGAGTCTTTTCCCTTCACACACACGCACACTCACATGTACACCTCATGAATGATGATGACATATAATGAAATAATGTTACCTTCTCAAAGCCACTTACTTTTGAACCCACCCAAAACAATACTCATTTACACTGAGTATGTGGCAGTTGGACCAGATGCATTCTGACTTCTTTGCTATTGAAGTTGCATTCTATAAGTGACAGAAGCTTTAACCTTTATTTAGCAGGAGAAGCCATTAATCTGTCTTCTGACTTTCCCCTACCTCCCCACAGAAAAAAACAATTTGCTCTTCAAAAGTTTGTTTGGAAATGAAACCAAATTTGGTGTTTCCTCTACAGATGGTTGACCTCTTTCAGTTGGTGGCTGCATTACTCATTTAAACAATCATACAGGTCAATAAAGTGTAATCTAAATTATTTAGTCTCTTAGTGTTTTTCAGACACTACTGACAGTTGGAGAAGCTCCAGCTGCTGATTGTACCTGGATTTGAACTCCACCCAATGATAACAGAGTTTTAGTCTGAATTCCAGAGCCCATCCATGGACAGTGCCTATGAATCCACTTGACGGTCTTGCACATTGGTCCAGAGGGATTATAGCTTAAGAATCTGTATGTCGACACATGACGATTAATTATTTTCAGACAAAAAGTTTAAAATCTGAGTGATTTTCAAAGACTCTTTACTACCTGGACTGTCTTTTTTCTGAAGCCTAACTTTAAAACACCTTTCTTTTTTGTTTGTCCCCCACAGGGAGCAATTCAGCTCTACCAAATAGACTAGCAAAATATTATGATAACCTTTTCCATCCTAATTTGTACTGGAGGCTGAGTGTGTACTAGGGTCAACATTAATTACTGTATAACATTTCAGCAGTATGGTTCATGGAAATGTCAGGAACTTGGCTAAAGGGGACTTGGGGTCTTGGAAACATCAGGGGGGGAAGCAACTAAAGAACGTGTGCTCCACAGGGCAATGGGGATTTACAATCACAAAATTTAGGGCTAAGGTGGAAAAAATAAATAAAAACAGAAACAAAACCCCCAACTCTGAGGTGTTAATGCCAGGCAAATCCAATATAAGTTAGGTTTATCAAGGTAGAGAAAAGGCACAGTGCAATACAATTTGGTGGTCTTTCTGCCATTTTTAAATAATTTAAAAATTGCTAAAAATTTAAGTTCCAGCCATGAACACAGCAGCTTATAAAAACCAATTATTTACCATAAGGGGATCTAGTTTGTTAAAGTTAATATATCAGTTTGAATTAATGAATTTTCAATTCAGATTCCTTCTGTAGCTTGAATTCAGACTAATTACAGGTTTTAAATTGTCACTAGTCGGAGCTCAGCCACGGCATATTTCCTCTCTTCTTTACTTGTACCCTGAGAATTCATGAATCAATTTTTTTCTGGGTCATGACTTTGCCCCACCAGGAGCAGAGAGAACCCTTCAGTGAGAAGAAAATTCAATGGCAGGGATCCCAGTCAGTCAGAATTTACACGTAAAATACAAGGGAAGTAAATGACAGAGAAAATTTCCCAGCTATGAGGGGGGAAAGGCTTAAAATCACATATATAATCGAAATAGGAATGAATTTAGTAAATACTTTCAGGCACAGCAGTAGCCACTTCCATCCTTGTAATTTAGAGTTGCTGAATATTTTAGGGAAGGGACTGCTTTTTGCAAGTCTTTTTTTTAAACAGCAGAGGTCACCTTAGTACAAACCTCTTCAGGGGGGAAATGCTTTCTGTTCAGTGGTGATAAATTAAGTACTTTTAAACCATCAGCAAGTCTTCTCTTATTTCATTGAAACTAAAAAATCAAACACATATGGTTAGCTGGATATTTTTTTAAGCTTAGACAAAGTGAATTTTTTTAAATTAAATTACTCTCCAAGTTTACATCCTTTAAAAATGATTGTTTTTCAAAATGAATGTGCATGATAGGAAATAATATAAGTAATAATAGCATCAATTATATTTCCAATTTGCTTAACAATTTTCTATTTACTATTAGAAAAATATCCAGCAAATCATTCTGATCCAGTCACTGTACCTTATTTTTAAATCTATGAAATATATCCATTAACAAAGAATAGCTAATAAATAGCTGACTAAATGTAAAAATTTCCAAAAACGGAAAAAAGTCATTTAATAAAACTTCATTTAATAGAACATACATTAGCTTCGATAAATTGATAGTAAGCTCAATTTTTGTTTTATGACTATTTTGATGTTGAACTATAGTTCATCTAATCTTGCATTATAAGCTACTATGGGCATTTGCTTTTCATATATTTGAATACCAGAAGGTATACAATGGAATGCTGTTTTTACAAGATTTCACATAAAATATTCTCCTTTTAGTTAACTAAAGTTCATTAGAATACAATTTTAATTAAAAATTATGTCTGGTTACATTACATACCTTTAAATATTTAATTCATGTTTTCTAATGAGCTCATTACCTACAAGGTACAACCAATTTTAAACAAATATTTCTAATATCCTTTTAGTTACCTGTGTCTGAATATTATTTTCATATTATAATGAACAACAATAACTATTGACAACGAGAAAAAGATTTCTTAACATCCTCTCCTTTCCCTGCCCTTTCCTTTTTCTCCAACGGATGACAAAGTTGCTTTAACTTTCACACTAAGATGGTGAAGACAATTGCCATTTTTAAGGGAATGATAGGGAAATTCAAAGAAATAAAAATGCCCAGGAAATTCTTAAATGCTATTTTAGATTTTAATCACTTTATTAGATTTCTTGCTTGAGTGATTTGTGCAGAAAACATTTTATCTATTTTGTTTTCCTCTGATTACCAAACTGTGTTAGACACAAAAGTCTACTTGAAACCAGCTTACAGTTTAAAGACAGGTTTAATAACAGGTGAACACTGGAAAATATGCAAACAAAATGGCAGACATGAATGACTTCATTTAAGGCATAATTGCTTCTCATCAACCCAAGAAATCATGCAGAAACAGTCTCTGTTTTATCCAGCCAGGAAGAGACCAGAGAAATCACTCAGGCAGAGATACTAAAAAGAAGGTCCATTCTTGGGCCTCAGCCAGACAACCACTCCACACACAGATCCAAGCGTAAAGACAATAGTCCTTAGAATCACAGTTCATCATAACAGATAATTATACAGCAAGTAAGACAATAAGGTTTTTTGGCCTCTGACTATATAGACTAATTGCTGGCTATGGAGCTCTGCCTGGAAGGCACACAGCACTGCCTCTGCAGTATCTTCTTATTATGTGAGGACTGGTGTAATTTGGGTGGACAAGAGCTTTAGTGTCTAGTGAATTCCATATGGTGGTTCTTTCTCTTCTGTTGATTTTCTTTTTTCCCTGACAGATATATAGCGATATTCCAAACAGTTTCTGATTTATCTATCTGGAAGGAGTTTTAAAATGAAATAATCCTGCCTAGTGTTCCAAAGAAGTTGATTTTAAAAAATCTGGCCATTCAACTACAGTGTTTGCCTTTATACCTTACAAAATATTAAAATTAGGATATGATGTCAGGTTTTATTTAAATGCATATGGGTGTCAGCAGATTTGCTGGGTAATATAGGCAAAATTCAGAGTTAACAAACAAACACTGCTTTCAAATGTGCATCTGGAAGAAATGAATTCTTCCCTTCATTTGTGTGGGTTTTATTGTCACTGTTCCCTTTACTCTCTAACAGGATCTATCATGATTGCATTTATTGTTTTTTTTTGTTTGTTTGTTTTATTATCAGGAAATGTGTCTGTTTTATGAGTGAGTTCCTGGCAAGACAGTAAAGGATTCAGAGGCTCTGGATTAGCAATCCCTTCTTTCCTCATCAGAAACAAATACCTCTCTCTGCAATTTCCACAGTGCCCAAACACAGCCAATTAACTTGAAGTTGAGTTTTGACTCAAACTCGTGACCCTTCAAGCCATCGACCCCTCTTCTACCTCTGGTGTCATTGAACCAAGTTAGAGTAAAAATAATCTCTGCTATTTGTGTGTGTGTGTGTGTGTGTGTGTTGCTTCTTTTCCTTTTTCTAAAAAAATAATAATAATTGATGTTTCTAAGACCTACTGAGGTCTTTAGAATTCCTAAAGGCTTTCTACATGGTATTTGTATGTTTTCCCCACTTTGGGAGGGAAAGAGAGCTGGGCAGGATATTTTTATTGAATAAAGTTTGCAGTTCACGAAAGGCTTTCTTGCTCCCATGTGCAAGTGCTGACCATTACATCATGCGCCCTGAGGGTTGTGCTAGAAAAGAAAAAAGAAGGCGAAATCAGCAAAAATAAAAGAGTCTTCCTGACTTGAATGGGAAAAAGTGCTTGTTTTTTGTTAAACACCACAAATTCGTAGGAAGGCTGGCAAGTGTAATAGCATTCTGAGCATATGCTACATCGGAGGCACAAAGCCCTCCTTTAAAGAAATACACACAAAATGTACATTTTGATTCCCAAGATTTGTTCAAATAAAACTATAGTTTCCAAGCTATGCCATCTATTTTAAAGTTAGTTTAAAAATTCTATTAGGATTAAATATGCACTACCCAAACCAATCTCATTTCACTCACTTTTTATTGTAAATTAATTTGAATTTTTTTCCACTGAAAAAAGAAAGAAGGTGGATATCTTTTGAAACAAGGTGAGCTGAGAGTCAAAATAAAAAAGAGGTCCCGGGCAAAATAAATTTGCTCTTTTTTCCCCCCTGCTTTATTCCAGTTTTCTAAGAATGCAGTGACTTTTAGCCTTTGGAGATGTTTGGTGTGTTATGTATAAAATATATAGTTAGACACTGTAAGTAATAGTATAGTAGAGGTTCCAGGAAATAATGAGGTTCATATGTCCAAAAGGGGCTTTGACAGTGTCTGCAATTTAGCTGTCATTAAATACTCATCTCATTTCGACCCCATTTGTCTATTTTTAATTGGGAATAAAGTGAATTCACTATTTATTCGTGGTTTGATTTGTAGGGGAAAAAAATGAAAACAAAACCAAGCCCAACAAGGCCAATCACTTTGCTATTGTAGTGGCATTTTAATGCATTCTCTTATTCTGTGTGTTTTTTTTTTGAAAGTACACAGATCTTAAATACCGTAGCTAGAAAGTTGATATGGTTTGGATTTCAGATGATAAACACTACCAAACGGTGTCATATTAAAATGTAAAAACTCTGCATGCATGCCACAGCCTCTGCCTGCTATGAGTTAGTTGTAGGAGTGTTTTTTTGACTTCTAAATCACACATTTGCTAAAATGAGCTCTGCTAGATATCAGTTTGTGCTCAGGCACAATGTGTCTCAGTCAGATTCATAAAACAGATAGCTGAACTAGACTTTGACTTTTGACATCAACAATCTGACTTCAATATTTCTCTACAAAAAGAGACTCCTGACTCTGCACTGTTTTCACGTGATGGATAGCTTTTCAGCTGCTGACAGCGCTGAACATAATAAATGTATTCATTAGCATTGGGGGCTGCATATCCCCATGTCTTAAGTTTTACAGCTAGTGGCTTTGAAATGCCACCCAGAAACACCTGCAGCACTGCCTCGTCTCTGCAGAACCACAGAGCCACTGTGCAAAAATATTATTATAAAGTTGTCTGTATATCAGCATTTCTGTGCTAAACAACCTTTTAATTGCCTACCCTCTAATTTTTCTTTGCCTGGAAACACTTGCAGGCACATATTTTAATTTAAGCTGCTCTGTTTGACTCCTCTGATCATCTGGGTTTTCATTGTCATTGCTTCACAATAATTTAATGTCATATATAATGGCATCAAATTGGGGAAAACCCTAAAAGCTGCCAATCCAAAGTGATCTGAATGTTCCCGCTTACAAGCCTAGATAAGCTTGATTTGTTTGTGCCAACATTATTCATCACATTCTGTGTCTAACTGGGCCAGGGTTCTCCTGCTCTTGCGTTTTTCAAATCCTCTTTCAACATACACTGAAGCTTCTTAATCAGTGTGTTTTCTATACTATAGTTAACAAAATGGTTGAAAGTATGCATTTGAGACCAAAAAAAAAAGAGTATTATGATGATGCTTAGCGTACTACTATCTAAACATTTTACCGTACTGTTCTTTCACTCGGTTCCTGTTAAACAAATTTCATTTTGTTTGCCGCTAGAAGAGGAGAGTTGGACCACATGTGCAATTCACCATTTGTTTTAGATTTTCATTTAATAATTCTACAGAGAGATAACTACCCTTAATGAAAACTTATTTGTGAGTCTTCTCCAAAGCTGATCATATATGTCTTCATGGGAGAAGAGTTTTATTTTATAGCTAATTAAAAGTTTCTAAAGATGCCGTGGATTTTTTGGGGGTGCAAATTAAAATTAATTAGAGTTATTAAGGAGCCATGAAAAGAAGGATTTGAGAAATAGTGAGAAATATTATTTAAACCCTAATGGAATTCAGTGAAACCCACAGGTCTATTACAGGCCCCTGATTTGCCAGGATCACTGCAGGGAATCTAACATTAATAAGCACACTGGTAATTAAATCATTTGTTACTTTGTCTGTAATGTTGTAATGTTTCACTGATACTCTGTCAGAGCTCTTTGTGCAGATCAGAGCTAATCAAAGGTAATCAATTTTCAGCATTTGAGAAATCTGTAAATGATTATACATTCATCAGATCATTTAGTGGAGTGCAAGGAAAGTGCAATGCAATTAATCTTCCTGCATGAGGAGGAATTACCACCACAGAATTCAACAGTTATAATTAATTTCATTGTCTTGCTGTGAATTTTGATTGCTTTTCTTTGGACTGTATAGTACAAATGATGATTCATTGCAAAGTATTTGCAAAGCAAACACACCAGTGTGCTATGCAAATTAAAGTAGCTGTATAACAGATAGGTTTCAAACTTCCTATTTACTCAGGGTTGTTGAGTACTAATTTGCCAAATAATAATTGCTTGTTAACTTTATACACTCTTCCCTTGAATATCAAGATTGGTAACCAACATAAATAGAAAGCACGTGCTATTTTGTATCTTATGGTATGTATGCAAAATACTAGTTAGCACTTAAACTTCTTCCCTTTACCCCAGTAGCCTAATTTAAGCATTAAAAAATAATAGTTATTTACCTCTGAAATAATTTGTTATTTATTTTACTCACACACAAAAAGATAGTAGCAAATAGATTATGCATAGAAATTGTCTTATAAGTGTATTGTTTTTTCCATTACTGTAACTATAAAATTTTAAGAGACTTTCACATGAAACATTTGATTCTTAGAATCTATATCTAGAATGTTGCTTGTTTTAAAAATAAGTAATTTTGATACATGCTAGGATGTTGCCAAAACACATTCTCCATAATTTGCAGATTTCCTATATAATTTCTTTTTAGTTTTCTAATATTGTTCATTTAAAAACATGCCTATGGGAACAAAAGCTGATTCAAAATGACCTAAAAGTTCATCTCACATTTTGTGAATAAAATGAAAGGATTTTAAAAAATGAAATCAAGATTAGTGACAAACAATGAAAAAACGTGTATAACTTTAATGTTAACTGTTTGCCAAATAACTCCAATTCCTGTGGTAGTTAAAATGCGGATCACAAAATTTCTTTAAATCGCTTTGCAAGATCCAAGTCTCTATTTTCCTCCCGTTTAAACCCTGTAAGTCTTGAAATCAACTCTGATTCTCTCAATTCATAAAGATCCATGAACATGAAACCCTATTTTAATATTTCTAAATCAAGAAGTTGAACTATGTGAATCCCAATTGAAAACCAAGATAAGATATTACTTTTCCTTCAAATACAGTTTGTATGTGATATTACTGAGACCTTTGTTGAATGCATGTTGAGGAATAAGTCATTTTTCCTGTATATTAATTTTTAAATCTGTAAATCAGTTTAAATTAGCTCAAACCATTACTTGCTGAAACCAGAAGGGTTAATATATGTCTTTTTTCTATTTTGGGAAAAAAAAACAAACCTTGAATAGGTTAACTGACTAAGCTAATGTGTTGCAAAGCATGTACAATTAAAAATGTCAAGGTATTTTCACTTAACGTTCATGATAAGGTAACTAATACTGGATAATAGACCAAAATAATGCAAACATAATAGTAAACCAATGTTATTTTTTTTTGAGAGAATTAAATTATCAAATTGTCTGGAAATGCAAAGCAATAGTCANGTACAATTAAAAATGTCAAGGTATTTTCACTTAACGTTCATGATAAGGTAACTAATACTGGATAATAGACCAAAATAATGCAAACATAATAGTAAACCAATGTTATTTTTTTTTGAGAGAATTAAATTATCAAATTGTCTGGAAATGCAAAGCAATAGTCAAATAACAAATGAGGCTCCCCGAACCACTACTTTGCTGTCAAAATTAATAAAGCAGCTATGGAAAAGTTTTTGGTAGCAACAAATCTTTCACATATTTTAAAACTCATGTCTAATGTGGAGATGCCATGTGCACCTCATTCAAAACTTTGATTAAAAAAAATAGTATACAGGTGCAGAAAATTCCTTGTTTATTAACCTTAAACATAGGTATGTTTTCTACTTTTTCACAGGAACTGTTTCTCTTTTATTTATTCAGTTTGCTACTATCTTGAAATGATTTTCCATTGTTGCTGGGATCATAGCATTCCTATTTGTCAATTCGTTCAAGCTTTCATATTTGATGCACCATGCTGATTTCAGTTATTGCAGTTGGTTCAAGCATTATTGTGTGCTAAATATAGCTCAACTAATTTAAAATTATTTGAACTGCCAAGCTTAGAAAATTCATTTAAGAAAAATCAATCTTTTCAATTGAAGCCTTCCATCCATAATGTCTTAAGGTTAAATCTCCAAATATTAATCTATTTGATCATTTCGACTAATCAAATTATTTGGGAAAAGATAGTCTATTTGGTTTAACAGAAAAAATAGAGATAGAAACACAATATAAAACAAGGATGGAAGAAAATGTAAATATATAACGTAACATGTTTTGTAATGATCATGAGTTTGCAGTAAAAGAAAAGATGATTTAAATACTGGGTTAGCTTCTTTAAGGTGGTGTGATCTTGGGAAACTTTGCTCATGTAAACTTTCTAAGTCTCTTCTGTAAAATGGGAAAATCTATTTTATAGGAGGCATTTTATTGCAAAAGTGCATTAGCCTGATTAGCATGTTGTAGGCACTCAAAAAATGAAAGCTGTTATTACAATCCGTGGAATGAAGAAAAGGAAATGTGTGAGGTGATGGTGGAGATAGTGGAAGAAAGAGCCCTAACTTCTGGATTTTATATATGAATATCAATTTGTTTTTCAACCATATTGACCTCTTAGTTGTATAAATAAGGATAGCAAGAGTAGAAAATGTTATTGATCAACGAATTTAAAACACATGATTCAGAGTGGGATAGGGATGTTCAGGTTTTCTCCATTCACTGTCTCTAAAAAGTTTTTCTGTTCTGTTAATGTATTTGAACAACTCCAAGCTTCTGTTTTTGAATGTTCATCAACTTAGGTCTCTTGTATATCTTTTTCAGAAAGTTTCTGTATTCTCCTGAATTATTAACTTCTCCTTCATTTGCATTGGGACAGACAAGTTTCAAATGGCAGAAACATCTCAATAATACCTATTAGCCTGTTCAATATTATTTTTACCAACAATAATTCAGAAAATTATGTATTAGATTTATCATTAATTTAGTTAAGCAATGATTTTCTAGATAGNTCATTTGCATTGGGACAGACAAGTTTCAAATGGCAGAAACATCTCAATAATACCTATTAGCCTGTTCAATATTATTTTTACCAACAATAATTCAGAAAATTATGTATTAGATTTATCATTAATTTAGTTAAGCAATGATTTTCTAGATAGGAGAGTAAAACCCAAGACAGACAGAAACTTTTGGCTCATCAGAAGTCAATTTGAAAAATTCAGCAAGGGTCAATATGAAGCTGTCATAAGGCAACCAAAATATTTTTTTAATTACTTTATTTTTTATTGAAGGACAATTTCTTTACAAAATTTTGCTGTTTTCTGTCAAATCTCAACATGAATAAGCCATAGATGTACATATATCCCCTCCCTTTTGAACCTCCCTCCCGTCTCCCTCCCCATCCCACCTCTCTAGGTTGATACAGAGCCCCTGTTTGAGTTCCCTGAGCCATACTGTAAATTCCCATTGACTATATATTTTACATATGGTAATGTAAGTTTCCATGTTACTCTTTCCATACATCTCACCTTCAAGTAAAAACTTCCTGGGTGGGGGAAATAGATTTTCATGGTATAGTCTCTTCATAATTCTTGACTTTTAATTAAATCTCTTCTAAGAATTTCTAGTTTGAACATACACAAAAAATCGTTGTAAGTGGAAAGTAAACTTGGGAATAGTTTTATAAGGTTGGGAAAAAGCTCTTTATTTTGATTTTAATAATTACAAATCCAAAAAGTCCCTTGTCTGTCATTTAATTAAAAACATGATGAGATCTGATGTTTCCGTGATGAGATCTGATGTTTCCCCCAGTGCAAGATTCAGGGAAGCTCTTTATAACTCAGTAGTTATGTTTATTAACAAAATATATTTGATAAATATTAGCTTCTACTGGTAATTTCCATGATTTACCTACTCAGTAACAATTGTTCTTCCTTTTTCTTATTTTTTAATTTTAGGAAGCCTGATTTTATTTTGTTGTACATTCAAATGGCTTTGAGGAATCTCCAAGTGTAATTAATAAAATGAGTTAGAGAATGAACCATATATATTTCTGATAGATTTTTGCAAATGTTGTTCTATTCTTTTCTTTCAGAGCACCAGTCTTTGAAATTTTTCCTTGATATAAGATGGAGAGCATTATAAATAATCTCTCTGACTTAAAGGATATAAAAAAAAGAAAAAAACTTGATAGATTCTTACAATATCATGAATTATGTGAAACATAAAAAAAAAGACATGCATACATAACACCTTTCCCGTCTGGCTTCATCTGTATTCATTTGTTGTCAAAACAGGTTTCCATATTTAACTTCTTTTTTTGATTATGCCTTTTCCTTTATTTCATGGAATGATATGTTATTATCTCTGAAGTGTAGATTTCTGCCAAGTTCTATGCACTTCAATGTTAAGAGTATGGCCCACAACTCTGGGAATCTTTGTTGAAGCTGTAGACATAAAATGAATGGTATAAAAGCTTGATGGCATCTGTGGATAGGAAACTCATTAAAGGCCCCAGCCCTCTGTTTTATTTCTAACCACATTTTCCCTGTGGGATTTCAATGTCTTGCAGGATGAAACCAGCAGGACTCATTACTCACAAAACAATGTTTAGAGTCCTTTGGTGGTGCTGGAATGCTTCTGCCAGTCAGGTAAAAAACCTAGGCCTTTATCCTTTTGGGGACAATGCCGACGAGCTCAAAAACTGCTTGGAAAAGTCATGCTTTTGAATGTAACTGCAGGTGTTGTGCCCCAAAGACTGTTGGTTGGTACCCTCCTATGCAATGTACAATGGGATAATAGAAAATTCACTTTGGAATTCAAACAAAGTCTTAGAGAAATGGAAATAATAGGAACACAATTTTGAGACTTCCTTAGTTTTTCCCACGAACTAAGGACCATGACTAATACCCTCAGGGCAAAAGACATCCCTTTGCCTTTAAGGGATGTATACAATTCAGTGTTTCAGATAAATAAGTTTCATGACCTCACCAATTTTGTGACTTCCATTCATTTACTAGAAACTATATTTAAGTAAGGGGAATACCATGTTATGGATAAGATCTTCAAGACACTCAGTTTAATAAAAGATCAATGCATTTGAACATAAAGTATAACAAAGTTTTTTTTTTTCTCTTAAAAAAAAAAAAAAAATCACTGCTCTAACTGGGTTCCCTAAATCAAATTAGTATAGTTCTGACTGAATTGTCTGTCTCTCTTTGGCACTGTGGCTAGTGGCATTTTGGAAATATTCTTAGAACTTGTAAAATTCCTGTAAGAATAATAAGGACCTTGCTATTGTGGAATCAAAGATTCAATCACTTAAAGTAGTACTACTATAGGCTTGTCAAGTGGAATTGCTTTTACAGATTTGCTGAATAACTCATCCATAATGGCTGAAAATTTCAGCCATTTTGTTAAAACACCCAAGGCAGAAGAGATTAGCGCACACCATAGAATAGCATATGTATAATCATGAAGAAGTTTAGACCACGTCTGCACCGTGAAGTACCATTCAAACATCCCAAGCTCCAGTCATTACATTATGGAAAACAATGTGAGCTATCTGAGAAATGAAGTGTGGCTTGCCCTGCACTAGCTGATGAGACTTCAATAACGTTTAAGCTTGGTAAAACGTATTTCTAAACAAAGTTGCTATCTTTACAGCTTATCTTTACAGATGAGAAGGTCATGTAGAATTTGACTGGAGGGAATTTAAAAAACAGTTAGATGTGGCAACTATAGAGAGAAAGGTAAACAGTGAAAAAGTGCTAATGTAGTTGTTGAAGAATTGATATCAATTAGATTCCTATTCATAATAATAAGATAAGCTGACAACAAACATCTGGGTTGCTAAGACGAGACACTGTTAAGCTCTTCCCTTTTGAACACATTTTGACAATGGAGACATGTATGTTATTTGTCAATGGGTAAGTTTCAACTAGCAGACTTCCGGTGTTTATTTTCACAATTTTATCTTAATTCTGAAAAAAGAATCAGGAATAAATTGCCATTAAAAAAAAATGTCCCTCAAGCCTCTTGTGCCCTGCAGAAGATATTGTAAAAGTAGTCGGGGATTGAGGAGAGGGCAGGGGTAAGCCAGTTTTTAAATGTAAAATTCACCTCTCATTTTCTATGCAAAACATGTCATCGGTACTCTACTTGAATTTGTATAAAGGCTCAACGAGGCTTCATGGAGAAAAAATAGTTTTTTTCTCCAGTTAAACTTTGAATTTGGAGGTTATATTTATCTTGGGTTGTATATAACATTCAGATAAAAACATGTATATAAAAGTTACCTTCAGCTTGAATTTCAATTGATCTGCTTATTACCTTGTTTAAACAATAAAAAGGGAAAATATTCCCCAGGAAAGATGTTTAAATACCAATATGTAAACAATGATGTCACCTTGTGATTTAAATGAAATATTAATGGAAAGAAGAGCAGATGAATATCAGAATATATTATGAAAATAGTAAATGCAACAGAAGGGTATTTTCTATCAAAATAAAGGTGGTGAAAAATTTAATAGATATAATTCAATCTCATTAAAATTAATGCATTTGCAATAGGATTTATAGAAGTCATTTAGCTTATCTCTTCCAAGAATCTCAAACTTGTATACACACGCAGATGAAAAAAATCAAGTTATAAGGATGATAACTCAATCAACATTATCTTTTGGTTTTTCCTGTTCACATAGCTCTCACCAGAAATCATGCAGTTGGTCACTTGCTGTGTCGAGAATCCAACTTTAATTCTAGCACTTTCTGAAACACTCCTTACATTCTCCAAAGCAAAGTTGCCTACATAGAAAGGGTTAGAAAATTTATCTTCACACAAAGCTATCTAGCAAAAAAAAAAAAAAAAAAAGTCAGCCAANATCCAACTTTAATTCTAGCACTTTCTGAAACACTCCTTACATTCTCCAAAGCAAAGTTGCCTACATAGAAAGGGTTAGAAAATTTATCTTCACACAAAGCTATCTAGCAAAAAAAAAAAAAAAAAAAAGTCAGCCAATTAACCTGAGTCATTCAATAGTAAAAGCAGGATTTATTTGATATGTTCCAAATATGCCAGCAACTGCTGCCTCTTCTTCCAAATCAGATGGAGTCCCTGTCTACTGGGCTTCTCATTCCAATTAGCTGTGTCTAAGATTTAGAGGAGACCAATCAATAGAAACTTCTCCCAAGTATAGACTCAGTTAAAAGATAGGTATTAGAAGCAGCTGGATGGAGCTCAAAAGGTCTGCTTTACTACTGGTAAATGGTGGCATGGAGGAGTGGTGAGGCTGCACTGTTCTGTTCTCATAGTTTCCAGGAATGTTTTGGTAATAATCCTATAGCTGGGATAATGTGTGGATGGAAAGAGCCCTGCACAAGAGGCCTGGGACTAGGAGTAGCACCAGGACATTGTTCAAGCAATATGGGGACTCAGACTGGGATATGAGTCTCAGCTTTGCTACTTATCAGGACTGTGAGCATGGCCTTAGATCCAGACCTCGTTTTTCTGGAGAAGGGTCACAAACTTCCAACAGCGGTAGCAATTCCTTTATACTGCGAAGTTAAATTGCGTCATCATTCCCATTCTCTTGGAAAATAAACAATTCTGGTTTCGCACAGTCTACTTTAAAAAAGTCTGGCTTAACTTTTAATGGTTATGACTGGGAAGATGGGTCAACTACCTCCCTGACTTTCCTTCATGGTCAACAGGAGGCGTCAACCAATGCCTGTGAACCTCTATGTAGAGAACAAAAATCAATATGAGCTCAACTTTCTTCAAGTATTATTATAGACATAATACTTAAGATTTGTTGTTTGTTGTTGTTAGTCACTAAGTCATGTTCACATCTCTTGCGACCCTATGGACTGTAGCCCGCCAGACTACTCTGTCCATGGGATTTCCCAGGCAAGAATACTAGAGCGGGTTGCCATTTCTTTCTCCAGGGAATCTTCCCAACTCAGGGATGAAACCTACATAGCCTGCTTGGCTGTTGAGTATTTTAACCACTGAATATCTGGAAAACCATGATGGTGTGGTCACTCACCTAGAGCCAAACATCCTGGATTGTGAAGTCAAGTGGGCCTTAGCAAGCATTACTAAAAACAAATCTTGAAGATGAATGTGATGGATTTCCAGCTAAGCCATTTCCAATCCTAAAAGATGATGCTGTAAAATGTTGCACTCAATATCAACAAATTTGAAAAACTCAGTGGCCACAGGACTGGAAAATGTCAGTTTTCATTTCAATCCCAAAGAAGGGCAATGCCAAAGAATGTTCCAACTATGATACAATTGCACTCATTTCACATGATAGCAAGTTTATGCTTAAAATCCTTTAATCTAGGCTTCAATAGTACATAAACTGAGAACTTCCAGATGTAGAAGCTGGGTTTCAAAGACACGGAAGAATCAGAGATCAAATTGCTAACATTCTTTGGATCATGAGGGGCTTCTCTGGTGGTTCTGGTGGGAAAGAATCCACCTGCAGTGCTGGAGACCTGGGTTTGATCCCTGGATTGGGAAGGTCCTCTGGAGGAGGGCATGGCAACTCACTCCAGTATTCTTGCCTGAACAATCCATGGACAGAGGAGACGGATGTGCTATAGTCCATGGGGTCACAAAGAGTCAGACATAACTGAATGACTAAGCACAGCACAGCACTGGATCATGGAGAAAGAAAGGGAGGTCCAGAAAAATATCTTCTTCTGCTTCATTGACTGCAATAAAGCCTTTGACTCTGTGGATCACTGTAGTCTGTTGAAAATTCTGAACAAGATAGGAGTACCAGTTCACCTTACATGTCTCCTAAGAAACCTGTATACAGGTCAAGAAGCAGCAGTTAGAACCAGACATGGAAAAAACGGACTGGTTCAAAATTGGAAAAGGAATATGTCAAGGCTCTATATTGTTACCCTGCTTATTTAACTTCTCTGCAGGGTACATCATGAGAAACACTGGGCTGGATGACTCACAAGCTAGAATCAAGATTTTCAGGACAAATGGCACTGTTCCAGTTTTTCATGGAACTAGAACAAAATATTTCACAATTTCTATGGAAACATAAAAGACCCTGAATAACCAAAGCAATCTTGAGAAAGAAGAATGGCGCTGGTAGAATCAATCTTCCTGACTTCAGACTATGCTACAATGTTAAACAGTTATCAAGACAGTATGGTACTGGCACAAAAATAGAAATACAGACCCAATAGAACAAGATATGAAGTCCAGAGATCAACCCATGCACCTATGGGCACCTTATCTTTGACAAAATAGGCAAGAATATACATCGGAACAAAAGACAGTTTTATCAGTAGGAAGTCCTGGGAAAACTGGGCAGCCACATGTGAAAGAATGAAATTAGAACAATTCTTTACACCATACCCAAAGATAAAACTCAAAATGAATTAAAGACCTAAATGTAAGACCAGAAACTATGAAACTCTTAGAGGAAAACATAGGCAAAATACTCTTTGACATAAATCACAACAAGATCCTCTATGACCCATCTCCTAGAGTGATGGAAATAAAACAAAAATAAACAAATAGGACCTAATTAAACTTAAAAGCTTTTGCACAGCAAAGGAAAGTATAAACAAGGTGAAAAGACAATCCTCAGTATGGGANAATCACAACAAGATCCTCTATGACCCATCTCCTAGAGTGATGGAAATAAAACAAAAATAAACAAATAGGACCTAATTAAACTTAAAAGCTTTTGCACAGCAAAGGAAAGTATAAACAAGGTGAAAAGACAATCCTCAGTATGGGAGAAAATAATAGCAAGGGAAACAACTGACAAAGGATTAATCTCCAAAATTAATCCTGCTTGAGTTGCAAGCAGCTCATGCAACTCAATACCAGAAGAACAAACAACTCAATTATAAAGTGGGCAGAAGACCTAAACAGACATTTCTCCAGATAAGACATACAGACGGCTAATAAACACATGAAAAGATTTCCCACATCACTCATTTATGAGAGAAATGCAAACCAAAACTACAATGAGATATCACCTCACACTGGTAAGAATGGCCATCATTAAAAAATCTGCAAACCATAAATGCTGGAGAGAATGTGGAGAAAAGGGAACCCTCTTGCACTGCTGTGGGAATGTAAATTGATATAGCCACTATGGAAGACAGTATGGAAATTCCTTAAAAAATTGGGACTAGAACTACCATATGACCCATAATCCTACTACTAGACATATACCTTGAGAAAAACATAATTGAAAAAAGCACATGTACCCTAGTGTTCATTGCAGCACTATTTACAATAGCTAGAACATGAAAGCAACCTAGATGTCCATAGACAGATGAATGGACAAAGAAGCTGTAGTACATATATAAAATCAAGTATTGCTTAGCAATAAAAAGGAACAAATTTAAGTCATTTGTAGTGAGATGGTTGAATCTAGAGCCTCTTATACAAATGAAGTAAATCAGAAAGAGAAAAACAAGTATCATATATTAACGCAGATATATGGAATCTAGAAAGACGGCATTGATGAACTTATTTTCAGGCAGCAAAGCAGAGGCAGACATAGAGAACGGACTTCTGGAAGAGTNACAAATGAAGTAAATCAGAAAGAGAAAAACAAGTATCATATATTAACGCAGATATATGGAATCTAGAAAGACGGCATTGATGAACTTATTTTCAGGCAGCAAAGCAGAGGCAGACATAGAGAACGGACTTCTGGAAGAGTGGGACAAATTGAGAGAGTAGCATGTAAATGTATATATTACCATATGTAAAATAGATATCTAGTGTGAATTTGCTATATGAGTCAGGGAGCTCAAACCGGTGCTTTGTGACAACTTAGTGTTGTGGGAAGGGGTGGGAGGAGGGAAGGAGGTTCCAGAGGGAGGGGACACATATATATATATATCTATATCTATGGCTGATTCATGTTGATGCATGGCAGAAACGAACACAATATTGTAAAGCAATTATCCTTCAATTAAAAATAAGAAATTAAAAAAAAGATTGCCAGGAGAAATATCAGCACTCTCAGATATGCATATGATACCACTCTAATGGCAGAAAGTTAAGAGGAACTAAAAAGCCTCTTGATTGGGTGAAAGAGGAAAGTGAAAAGCTGGCTTCAAACTCACATTGAAAGAAACAAATATCATGGTATCCGGGCTCATCACTTCATGGCAAATAGATGGGGAAACAATGGAAACAGTGATAGACTTTATTTTGGGGGGCTCCAAAATCACTGTGGATGGTGCATCCTTGTAAGGAAAGTTATGACAAACCTAGTCAGCATATTAAAAAGCAGAGACATCACTTTGCCAACAAAGGTATATATAGTCAAACCTATGGTTTTTCCAGGAGTCATGCATGGATGTGAGAGTTGTATCATAAAGAAAGCTGAGCACTGAAGAATTAATGCTTTTGAATTGTGGTGCTGGAGGACTCTTGAGAGATCAAACCAGTTAGCCCTAAAGGAGATCAACCCTGCATATTCATTGGAAGGTCTGATATTGAGCTGAAGCTCCAATACTTTGGCCACCTGATGCAAAGAGCCAACTCATTGGAAAAGACCCTGGTTCTGGGGAAGATTGGAGACAAGAGGATAAGGGGGCAGCAGAGAATGAGATGGCTAGATAGTGTCACTGACTCAATGGCCATGAATTTGAGGAAACTCCAGGAGATAGTGGAGGACAGAGGAGCCTGGCGTGCTGAAGTCCATGGGGTCACAAAGAGTTAGACATGACTTAGTAACTGAACAACAACTTAAAATTTACAATATACTTTCAAAGTCTCACAAGTTTCAAAACTGTGCTCAAGTTGATATCATTTTAAAGGAAACTTTAAAATTCTGAAAAAATGAAATAAAATAAAATTCTGAATGCTTTTATTAGTCATTCATTCACTCATTGTTCATTTCACAATTATTCATTCTACAAATATGTATTGTACATCTTCCCAGGCATGAGCCTTATCGTAGGCTCTGAGGACCCAGAATTCAACAAGATAAGGATGCCTGCTTTCAAAAAGCCTGTTCTTCACTCATGGGAGACAAAACTCATCTCTAGAGGTAAAGCCCTTGATGTCCTGTGTCATCAATCTTGATCATTTTGAGCTAATAGCTAGAAAAAGAAATTGAACATTTCATTTAGTAAAAAATGAACTCAATATTTTAAAATTTTATGAATAAAAAATTAGCAATGATCTTTACTGGGTGAAAACTCACCATAGTTTTGATAGGTACATGTTTTCATATAATCAGGTTAATTCTCAGAAAACACTGAATGATGGTCATTTAAATTAACAGTATTACTTGCAACTGAATGTAAGGTAAATCAATTAATATCTAAATATGTGAGGTTGGCTTTCTAGAAACAGAGCAAACTGTGCCCAGAAAATATGATATGCAACATGAGAGCATCTATCTAGCATTCTATTTATCTGTCTACATACATGACATCTAATACATTTACTGTTTTGATACAGCTGCATTTTTTCACCAGGTGCTATTATTTGACTAAGTGAAAACTTTAATCACTTGTATTTCAGCAACTACCCTTGAAGAGAAATGTGCCTTGGAATTTTCCAGGTTTCTGTTATTCTGCAGAAAGATAGTATTGCACTCTGCCTGAAGAAGGTGCTCATAGTTTTACTTCTTGCCCAAGACTCTTACATTTTCTATTTTAAACACTTCTTTTCCTCCATTTCTGACATCTGAATTCATCATTCACGTCTTTGACATGTTTTCATATTATCATTTAATACCGATGTCAGTACCAAACAGTAATAAGGGTGCAAACATCTGTTGTTTACTCTGAAATGATTAGCTTCCATATATAATAATAAAAATTTATCCTATTGCAATAACATTAAAAACAAAAAAAGCCTTGCAAACATTTTGGACTCTGGTGATACCTTTAAAACGGCAATGGAAAATCAGCTATGTGAAGTTTCCCTGCTAGTTGCTTAGTACTAGTACCATCTAGAATAAGTGGGACTTAAGTTCATTCCAGATATTGTTTCCATTAAGGAGAGTCTATTAAATATATGCATAAATCTTGTTTAGTCTCTCAGTCGTGTCCCTGACTCTATGTGACCCTATGGACTGGTACACAGCATTGCTGGTACCCAATATAGCTATAAATTGCTTGACTGTGAATAAGCAGCCCAAGGTTGGACAAATATGACAAGATACAAACACATCAAGCAGTATGTTAGATACGCCAAGGGTGAATATTTCTTTCCTTTAAGACTTAATCATCTAATAATCCAGATGTAAATGTATCCTGCCATGAGAGTACACACAAGTTACAATGGGAAAAAGAAGGGGAAATTAATCAGCTCAAGGGAAGAAATGTCAAGGAAATATTTTGGAAGAGGGAATGTGGGGACTAGGTACTGAAAAATGTAGAGTTACTCACTGCCTTATTGATTACCTCAAAAGTAAGAGAGCAAGACAACTTTGGGAAATTGGAAAGAGTTTAAGATGTCTTGAGTTTAAGATTTTAAGGGTAGAAAATGGTGCTGGAAATGTAGATGGAAGTTAGAAGAGAATGGATGTAATTTGAAATGTGAAGTATTTTGTTTTTTAACCTGAAAAATGAGAAGCCATTGAAAGATTTTAAGCAGAGGAGTGATATAGTAAGATTTAAATTTGAGAGTGATACTCTATGGTAGCATGATAGAGGTGAAATATTGGGAGCACAGGAAATAAGGAACAGAGAGGAACTGAGGTATGGGAGTCAGGGATAACTTAGAGATATACTGAAAAAGTAAAGTCACAAAGACTTGGTGAATTAAAGTCTTTGTCTCTACTTTACACTGTCTTTGAATTAGACACCTTGCCAGACAAGGTGTCTGGATTGGCCCATTGAGGGTATGAAGGTGCGTATTCACTGAGAAAAGTAGTGTATGCGGATAAGGATGTGAACCCAGTTTTGGACAAGGTGTATTTGGGCAGTCTGGTTGATAAGAATGAGGTTCAATAAGTAGTAAAATGTATAGATCTGGAGTTAAGGGCAAAGTCTGCAGTAATGATATAGATTTGGAATTTTTCATGCTTGTCGACACTGTGTTATAGGTGTTATGGTGGACACTGATAGTTTACACACAGACCCCCCTGGGATCCCTTATGCATTTTCTGTTTTCTAGCCAGCATCTCCACCCCATCTTCCATATGGTCCTGTGTCTCATGGCTTGTACTTGTAGCGAATTGCCCTTAGGAGCTGTGGCTACTTTGTCTGCAGGTTCAGAGATCTGGAAGCTTCTGGCTGTTTCAGTGCCCAAGGGACAGACCTCAGCCAATGATCAAATGAAAGTAGAGCACAAAAGACCAGCTTTCTTGCCTCCAGTTGGGGCAAACTGTGAGATGTAATTTGCCCTCAATTGTATCTTTGCTTGCTTTGATCCTGTTTCCTATTTTGCTTCCCCAGTCCCTTACTGGCCTCCCTAGGAAGCACTTCTTTAATGAATCACTTGGACACAAGTTTTCATTTCAAGTACTCTTTCTGGGTTTGTTTACCTACAACATGTTGTGAATAAGACAACTTAAATAGAGTGATTAAAGTGAAAAGGAAAAATATCCAAAGCAAGAAATCAAGGGAGTACCACCAGTTAAGAGGTAGGCTGTGAGGTCTGTTATCTCGAATCCCATGATTATGGGAGGACCACCTTAGGGCTTGAAAACTGTGCTCTTAGAACAGGTGGCTTCCTCACCCCTTGCTCTCCTTCTGATAGGACAAAATTCCTTCTGCTGCCAAATGTGCAGAAAGGCGAGATTGTCTATGAAGCATCACAATGACACTGTTAGCAAGAATGCTGATGAGCGTACCATGACTGTAATCAGGGACCGAGTCCTGAACTATGGCCAAATGGATATTGTGGATGTGATTATTAGGGGAGAATGAAAATATACTATTTCATATATGGGGAGGAGCTGTCAGTTTTCTCCTTTTAGTCTACTGATTATGTGGTGACATCGTTCTATACAAATAAATATAGGCATATATAGTGTGTGGTCAGTTGTGTCTGGACTCTTTGTGACCTTATGAACTGTAGCCTGCCAGGCTCCCCTGTCCATGAGATTCTTTAGGCAAGAATACTGGAGTGGGTTGCCATTTTCTCCTCCAGGGGACTTCCCAACCCAGGAATTGAACTTGCATTTCTTGTGTCTCCTGCATTGGCAGACAGATCTTAACCACTCACCACTGGGAAAGCCCATTAGGTATATATACTTTTAAATAACTCATTGTATATTATTATGTGTATAAATTATGGTTAAACATATAACTAATCTCTTATTTGGGGTATCTTGGTTTTCTCCATGCCTTTACTATTGTCAGTGATGTCTTTTTTGTTATGAATGATTTGATGAACAATCTAGGACACATGATCATGATCTTCGTGACACAGATAACCACGATGGTGTGATCACTCACCTTGAGCAGTACATCCTAGAATGCAAAGTCAAGTGGACCTTAGGAAGCATCACTAGAATCAAAGCTAATGGAGGCGATGGAATTTCAGTTGAGTTATTTCAAATCCTAAAAGATGATGCTGTTAATGTGCTGTACTCAATATGCCAGCAAATTTGGAAAACTCAGCAGTGGCCACAGGACTGGAAAAGGTCAGTTTTCATTTCAGTCCCAAAGAAAGGCAATGCCAAAGAATGCTCAAACTGCTGCACAATTGCACTCATCTCCTCATCTCACACGCTAGCAAAGTAAGGCTCAAAATTCTCCAAGCCAGGCTTCAATAGTACATGAACTGTGAACTTCTAGATGTTTAAGCTGGATTTAGAAAAGGCAGAGGAACCAGATATCAAATTGCCAACATTTTTTGGATCATCAAAAAAAGCAAGAGAGTTCCAGAAAAATATCTACTTTTGCTTTATTGACTACGCCAAAGCCCTTGACTGTGTGGAACACAACAAACTGGAAAATTCTGAAAGAGATGGGCATACCAGACCACCTGACCTGCATCCTGAGAAATCTGTATGCAGGTCAAGAAAAACAGTTAGAACTGGACGTGGAACAACAGACTGGTTCCAAATTGGGAAAGGAGTATATCAAGGCTGTATATTGTCACCCTGCTTATTTAAATTTTATGCAAAGTACATCATGCAAAATGCCAGTCTATATGAAGCACAAGCCAGAATCAAGATTCCTGGGAGAAATATCAATAACCTCAGATACACAGAAGGCAACACCCTTATGGCAGAAAATGAAGAAGAACTAAAGAACCTCTTCATGAAAGTGAAAGAGGTGAGTGAAATTTGGCTTAGAACTCAACATTTAGAAAATTAAGATCATGGCATCTTGGTCCCATCACTTCATGGCAAATAGATGGGGAAACAATGGAAACAGTGATAGACTTTATTTTCTTGGGCTCCAAAATCACTGCAGATGGTGATTGCAGCCATGAAATTAAAAGATGCTTACTCCTTGGAAGAAAAGTTATGACCACCCTAGACAGCATATTAAAAAGCAGACATTACTTTGCTGACTAAGGTCTGTCTAGTCAAGGCTATGGTTTTTCCAGTAGTCATGTATGGATGTGAGTTGGACTGTGAAGAGGCTGAGCGCCAAAGAACTGATGCTTTTGAACTGTGGTGTTGGAGAAGACTCTTGAGAGTCCCTTGGATTGCAAGGAGATCAAATCATTCCATCCTAAAGGATATCAGTCCTGAGTATTCATTGGAAGGACTGATGCTGAACCTGAAACTCCAATTTGAACATCTGATGCAAAGAACTGACTTATTGGAAAAGACCCTTACGCTGGGAGATTGAAGACAGGAGGAGAAGGGGACAATAGAGGATGAAATAGTTGGATGGCATCTCCGACTCGATGGACATGAGTTTGAGCAAGCTCTGGGAGTTGGTGATGGACAGGGAAGCCTAGAGTGCTACAGTCCATGGGATCACAAAGAATCAGACATGACTGAGTGACTGAACTGAACTAGGACACAAATCTGTTTTTGTTTAGTTGAGCATCTTCTCAGGGAAAATTTCTTCTAGTGTGGGTAATTATATGAAATTTTAAAGTTGAATTGGCAAACCATATTCTTGTATGTAATTTATAACTATTTCCCTCATGATCTGACATTATCTCTATTAAAATACCCCATTTCCACTTGATAATAGGAGATACTGTATAGTCAACTTCAGATTTAATCTGTTCAATAAACTAATCTTATATTTAGGTAATCCAGAATAAAAATTCAGCCATGAAGGAGTTTACATTTTCTACCCTGGTTCTATTTCACCTACCTTCTAGGGGTTGAGTTCCAGGTTCAAGGAACCATATGCAATTGCCACCAGTGTTGGGGAAGGAAGGACCACTTCCTGTTCTGGTTCTGAATTGATTCTGTGCTGGCATTTTCCTCAGATATCACTTATCAAACCTGGTCACAAAGTGTCCATTGTTTCTTCAGTGATGACTAGTCTGTGGTTTTAATGGAAATCTGCTTGGATCTTTGGCTCAAGTGATATTTCCAAGATGCAGCTGTGTTGTCCTCAGGTTCCTGGTCAGAACAATAACCAACTCTCATCTTGGCCATAGGACACCTATACCCCTTTTTGCTCTTTCAGCCAATTTTCTTTTCCTCGTGGCACATGAGAAATTTGGATTTCCTTCCACACAAACAAATGTAGGAATACTACGAGGTCCAACAGTTTTCCCTTTATAGACTTTCCCCTCTTAATCTTCTTAAGAAAAGAGGTAATTCCCTAGGTAATTCTGAAGGGAATGAATTTGAGATTGTAGTTAAGTATTAAAAGAACAGCTGAGAACAGAAAGCAAACTACGAGGAAGAAATGTAAAGTAATACTAAAAGAGCCATAGTTTCCATAAATTCCTAGTGGAAAAAACTGGACCAATATGTGAAATTTTCTCCATTGTTGTTCATTCAATGATAGCAAGGCATTGAAGACTTGGAGGGATGTGACACTGGAAGATGGAGGATGTCTACAAATGGTGGGAGTAAAACAATAAATGAGCTGGAGAGTTGACAGATGTGATCAGAAAAGAAGGTAATAAGTTTTCATAGTTTCAGCGTGGAAAGATTTTATTGTGACTCTGGGGTTTTGATGGAAATTGAAGGTAGTTAGAATGAAAATTAGACCTGGGGTAAATAAGAAGACAAAAAGTCAGGTTCTAAACTATATATAAAAATGATGGGCAGTTAAATGGAAGGAAGTAAAGATACTGTGAGTGACAACAGCAAAGAAAAGTAAAGCCTGATATTCTAGAGGGCCAAAGCCTGAAAGGAGGAAAGATTTCATATGATGTAGGAAAATAATGGTCTGGAAGTGAAGACCTGGAAATGTTAATACGAATTAGTCCCTCCATTCTACTTCCCAAGCTCCAGACATGTGAAATATACTTAGAAAGATGAGGAGAGCTGTTCTCAGGGGTGAGCCAGATTTTAGTTAGAGGCAAAGAGGTGAGGGAATTTCATTTGGCAACTGACTCAGAGCAGAGGGCATCCCATGTGGCTCAGATGTGAAGAATTTGCTTGTAATGGAAAAGATCCGAGTTCAATCCCTGGGTCAGGAAGATTCCCTGGAGGAAGGGAATGGCAACTCAGTCCAGTATTCTTGCTTGGAGAGTTCCATGGACAGAGGAGCCTGCAGGGTTACAGTCCGTGGGTGACAAGGAGTTGGCCATGATAGAGGGACTAGCACTTTCACTTTCAGAGAGCAGGAAGGGCACAGTGAAGAGGAAGTGAAAGGACAGGAAAGAGTGAGAGAAAAGTCGGGCTTATATTTTGGATGATAGGCAAAGCAAACAGGATTGGGAGAGAAATCTAGTTGAATGTTTATGTTTTCCAGGGGACTTATGTACACAACTATTTGCTGTCACTGGCCGAGGTCTCAGAAGTTATAGGCCTGTCTACTTCCTTTCTGAGGCCTCATTAGCAGAGGGCAACATGGCTTGAGGTTCCAAACAGAATATTGACTGAATACACTTAGAGAATTAAATCTAGAGTGGGTGTGGGGAGCAAGCACAGATCACATAAAAGTAGAACTCACTTGTGGGCTGAAGTGGTTGAAATTCTAATGTAAACCTAGGTAAAGTCTAGCCAAAAGTTGTGGTTTCTCGTGTTGTATGGTATAATTTGCAAAAATCCTTTTAAAGACATTCAAAGTCACCTTCCCCAAAGTAGATGTTGCTGCTACCTCTGCTGCTGCTAAGTCGCTTCAGTCATGTCAGACTCTGTGTGACCCCATAGATGGCAGCCCACCAGGCTCCACTGCCCCTGGGGTTCTCCAGGCAAGAACACTGGAGTGGGTTGCCATTTCCTTCTTCAATGCATGAAAGGGAAACGTGAAAGTGAAGTCGCTCAGTCGTGTCCGACTCTTCGCGACCCCATGGACGGCAGCCCACCAGGCTCCTCCGTCCATGGGATTTTCCAGGCAAGAGTACTGGAGTGGGGTGCCATTGCCTTCTCCAAGTAGATGCTAAGAGCAGCTAAAAGAAGCAGTCTGTTTTATCCAAAATCAAGAGTATAAAAGAGGGTGCTGCAAAACTCACAGCTAACTTGACTTACTCTATTCAGATTCTGTCATCCTTAATTCTTGCTTTGTAGTTATAACAAAACTGAACCCCAATTTTCATTAGGAAAAGAATTTTAAAACATAGGCGGAGTCGTTAAAAGAAAAGAAATGACAGCACGCCTGTGTCTTGCTCTCATCCCCAGTTCTCCAGGAGAGGGGCAGTAGTATCAGGCAAGTATAGGTCCTATTGTGGTCCTGTCCTAGGAAGCCATAGCTGAAGATGTCAGACTTGGATCCTGGCTTTGCATTTCTGTTCTGTCTTTAATCACTCATTTCCTGTTTGGTGTGAGTTAACAGTTCCTTTGGTGGATATATATTTTTTTTCCCTCTGAGTCATCTTACTTGATAATGTCAGCCATGGGCTCACTGGCACATGTTGTATTGTCAATCTGTGATTCTCACTTTGGGCCATTTCTGTTGCTTGTGTCTCTTCTACTTGCAATTTCCTTTTGGTCTCCATCCCCTATTTTAGGAGAACTCAGTCCACGTGCAGAGAAATATTATAGGTTAATCTCAGCAGGATGTGTGAGAAAGAGACCTTAGAAACAGGATGAAACTTGGAGTGTCATAATTCTATTTGCAGAGACTTGATCCTTGCTTACATGGGCCGATCACAGTTGCTGAAAAAAAATAACTCTGTGATATTTTCATGGAATCAGCCATATGGCACCGCCCTACCTGAACCATCATTCTGTTTTCCCTTACAGACACTGAGGAATGCAATATGGACACCCCGTCTGACTGCACAGTATACAAACTCTTTACCTAATGTCGCAGATGGGTTTCATGTATCTAAAGGGCTGTTTATTAATGTGGATATTTTTTCTCTCACTTATTTACATATTGCTCAGAAGCCTGCCTACAACATGGAAATAATTTGCATGCATCTCGCTTGTTAGGAGTAAAGCACACTCCTACACAACAGGGCGCATCACTTCACAGAGAGAGGCAAGTCATTTTGGGGTCTCCATTTCCATGTTTTGTGGGGGCAGTGTCATAAAAGCACTCTCTACACAAATCATTCTTTTATTTATTTGAATTTTTGAGCAAATGTAAAGAGGTTCTTCAAGGCTTATAAATAGTAAGGTATAGTAATAGTAAGGACCCTGGGGAGTTTGGTAGAAGTGTAGGTCTTGGAATAAGGCTGACTAAAGACACATTCCTAAATTTACTGCTTACTTCCTGTGTAGCCTTAGAAAATATTTACCCTATATCAACCTGGTTCCTCGTCTACAAAGCAGGAAAAAACCATATTATGTAAATTGTAAGGACTGGACATTATGAATATACAATTCAAAATGGTGGTAAAAATGGGAGGATTAAAAATAGAATTGTTAAACATTTTTCAGAGATTGTTATTATCTATGTTTTCTTGGGCTTCCCTGGTGGCTTATAGGGTAAAGCATCTGCCTGCAATGCAGGAGACCCAAGTTCAATCCCTGGGTCGGGAAGATCCCCTGGAGAAGGAAATGGCAGGATATTGAGCATCCAGGAAGCTAAAATAACTGTCTTTAATTATTTGTCTTTTCTCCATAAGAATTCTTGAAATGTATATCCCCAGTCCCTATGGAAGTGCCTGGCAAGTAATAGATGCTCAGTCAATGTTTGTTTAATTAACTATAAAATTGTTTCATTCATATGAAAACATTTAATATGTCTAAATAGATATTCATATTTAGGGAGATGAAATCAAAATTTTATAGACAATCACTAGACAATTTTCTGGCATGAAAAGATATCAAATATGAAAAGAGATGTAGATTTTTTTTCACTCTTTGTCTCAAACTCTCTTGGTTTAGAAATGGAAACCTGACACTTGGAGAACAAAAGAATAGGAACATCACTCCATGAATTTCTTCACTTTTATATGGTGCCTTCCTTTAACAGAATGTTTACCTGCCTGAACAGGGATATGGTCTGTTTTATTTTCTGCTAAAATCTGCTTATCTAAAATAGCATATTGAACACAGTAGTTGCTCTATAGTTATTGAATAGATTTCTGTCTTTTTGTAATTTTAATATGTGGAGAAAAATTAGTGATTACACATCTTTCTTCCTCTTTACCCCTATAATTCTGAAACCCAGCCTGTATAGTCAGGATTTTTATTGCTTATCCATGATATTTTATTTAGCATATTAATCTGAAAGTGAATTACTTAGATAAAAAACACATCAAAGGCTCATGAATAGTATTTCCAAATGCTGTTCTGAAACAATTATCCCAAATTATTTTTTTTCAAATTTTATTTTATCAGTGTATAGTTGATTTACAATGTTAAGTTAGTTTCAGGTTTACAGCAAGTTCAGTCACTCAGTCATGTCTGACTCTTTGTGACCCATGGACTGCAGCACGCCGGGCTTCCCTGTCCATCACTAATTTCTGGTGCCTGCTCAAGCTCCTGTCCATTGAGTTAGTAAGGCCATCCAACCATCTCATCCTCTGTTGTCCCCTTCTCTTCCTGCCTTCAATCCTTCCCAGCATCAAGGTCTTTTCCAGTGAGTCAGTTCTTTGTATCAGGTGGCCAAATTATTGGAGCTTCAGCATCAGTCCTTCCAGTGAATATTCAGGACTGATTTCCTTTAGGATTGATTGGTTTGATCTCCTTGCAGTCAAAGGGATTCAAAGAGATTCAGATTCTTTTCTCATATGGGTTATACAAAATATTGAGTAGAGTTCCCTATGCTATACAGTAGGTCCTTGTTGGTTATCTCTCTTGTATATAGTACTGTGTGTGTGTGTGTGTGTGTGTGTGTGTGTGTGTGTGTGTGTGTCTGTGTGTGTGTGTATTATCCCAGGCTTCTGATTTCTCTCTCCTAACTGCATTTCTCCTTTGATAACCATGTGTTTGTTTTCAGTATCTTTTTGTCTGTTTCTGTTTTGTAAGTAAGTTCATTTGTTTCTTTTAAAAAATTAGATTCCACACATGCTTAACTGACTTCATTTAGTTTGATAATCTTTAGGTGCATTCATGTTGTTCCAAATGGCATTATTTCATTTTTATATCTGAATAATATTCCAGTGTATATATGTACATCTTTATCCATTTCTCTGTTAGTGGACATTTAGGTTGTGTCCATGTCTTGGATATTGTAAATAGTGCTGCAGTAAACCTTGGGATAAGATTTTTTAAATTCCAACATTTATTTTTATTTTTGACAAAACATTTCTTTTTTTACTATTAATTTCTGCTTCTGTCACTTGGTTAAATGATTATCAAAATAATTTACCCTTCATACCTAAATTTGTTTTAGTCAGAATTCTTAAATGTGGGTATCCATGAGAGTCCCTTGGACTGCAAGGAGATCCAACCAGTCCATTCTAAAGGAGATCAGCCCTGGGTGTTCTTTGGAAGGAATGATGCTAAAGCTGAAACTCCAGTACTTTGGCCACCTCATGCAAAGAGTTGGCTCATTGGAAAAGACTCTGATGCTGGGAGGGATTGGGNACAGAGAATGAGGTGGCTGGATGGCATCACTGACTCGATGGATGTGAGTCTGAGTGAACTCCGGGAGTTGGTGATGAATAGGGAGGCCCGGCGTGCTGCGATTCATGGGGTTGCAAAGAGTCGGACACGACTGAGCGACTGAACTGAACTGAACTGTTGGTTATCTGTTTTCAAGATAGTAGTGTGTACATGTCAGGATAGGTTTAGCTCTAGTGTACATTTTAGCGAAAAGAGATCGCTTAATTGGTGGGTTTACCTGACTCCCACCCTCACTCTCTGTGTATTCTTGACCTTAAACTTCTTATCCTGGCAATAAAAACCCTTGTTTGGTTACTTTGAATCTTCATGTTTGTTGAAAAATAGTTAACTTCTTTCCAAAAAGAAAGTATTTTGAAAACGTGTGTATTGACTTATGGCTGTGCTGGGTCTGTGTTGCTGTGCGCAGGGTTTCGCTAGCTGTGGACAGTGGGGACTACTCTTTGTTGCCGAGCACGGGGCTCTACAGCTGGGGCTTCACTAGTTCGTGGCTGTGGGCTCAACAGTTGCTCAGTAGTTGTGGTGCAGAGACTTGAGTTTCCACACAGCATGTGGGATCTTCCAAGGCCAGGGATCAAACCCCTTGTCCTTTGCGCTGGCAGGCAGATTCTTAACCACTGGATCACCAGAGAAGTCCCTCCCCCCAAAAAAACATATTTTGAAGGGAAAACGTTTTGCTTTTTCCTAGTCTACATGGCCCTTTGATTTGTACTTAGATACTACTTTCTGCCATTACACTAGATCCCCCAGTCCTAGGTTAGGCCACTTCCGTTACTTGTTCCTGGGCACAGTGGGTCAACAGACTTCACCTCCCAGATGGAATGATGCCTCCCCCTTCTCCTCTGTGCAGGATCCAGAGGAGGTAAGTGCGCTCAGAATTGCGGTCCCAGTTCCTGCTTCTGCTTTTTTCCACTCCAGCTGCACCTTTTCTCCCCTAGTGTACCTCCAGGTCTCTCTCCCTATGATATAGGAATGACAGCCGTGTGCCCATCTGCTAGGTTTCAAAGTGTCTCAGAGGCCTCTTGGAATAATTTCTAGCTGCCTCCACTTCTTTCCATCCAGCAAGGAAATACCTTCCCTTCTAGTGTCCAGATTGTTAGTGGTGGTGGTCCCAGTAAGACCAGGTCCTAACTGATACTGACTTTTCAGCTTTGCTGAACGGAAGCTCTGTTCCTGGGACTCCATCTTCTGAATAGGGCTCTTGATTTGCTTGGCAAAGCCAGTTTTGAACCTTATTCTTGATGCTTTGCTTAGGAATTCTCTTAGGAGACTGTTTGTTTCTCTCTGTAGTCTGGCTTCTATTTTCACTCTCTCTTAGTCTATCAGACATATTAGTATATGTTTGGACTCCTATTGAAGACTGGGTTCAAGTTCTTCCCCACGGTGTTCAGGCGTGGCATACAAATCAGAGGATGTGGCTGTTGACCTCTGCTTAAGTTTCTGTAAGCAGATAAGGAGGCTTTGTCTTACCAATGTCAGCTCTCGCCCAAATAAATCACGTTACACCACATTTCTTCATTTGGTCAGACTAATTTATTTATTCAGAGTACAAGAGGGAGAAAGATCTCTCTTTTCACTGCTAGTCTAAATATTACATTAACTCAGCTGCCTGCTTTGTTATTGGCTTGTGGAGAGGGAATGCCAGGACATATGGGGGTTATTATGATTCCATTTTTTTTTTTTTTGCACACTATTAGTTGCACATTCTAGACCAACAGATAAGGACAGAGTGAGTGGAACACTTCTGTATGGCTAGAGTCAGATAAATAAAAAATGGGAAGAAACTTAATGCTAAATGAGCATGAATTTACAGAGAAAGAGGACCCACAGATTTTGTAAGCAGAGTAGAATTTTGTGACACTGAAAATGAAAGTCAGAGCTAAGAAATCCAGAAAGAAACTGTAAGATAAAGAAATGATTTTGTGTCATGAAGTGGGTCCTGAGGAAGAAAAGAGTAAAGTCTTAATCACTGGGAAGGGATCTCAGATATTTGAGTAAAATGAGACATTTCAGAGTAGAAAGTATGTATACAAAGTCTTCTGTGAACAAGACAAAGGTTTTCTTCTTTAACTCCTACAAAATGTCTGGAAATTAATACTTTATAAAATTTTTGTGTGATATGAAATGTTTTCATTTTAAATAATCTTTCATGATTTTAGAAACTTTCTTTTATACCCTATAATTAAATGTTGGTAAGTATGGTTAGGAGGTAATAGTGACAGTTCCCAACTAAGAATATGAAATGCCAAGATTTTAATTTACTTAACCAAAGTAATTTAATGCATTACAGAGTGCATTTCTTTAGAAATGGATTCTTTCCCTTGGAGTATAAATCTAGAGAGGTTATCATATATATGTATTGCCAAGAAACAGTGTCATTAGCAAATAAAAATTCTTAGGTCAATATCAATAGAATGATGCTGTTGCAGAACAATCTTTAGGGAATTCCCCAGTGGTTAAAACTCTGTGCTTTCACTGCCAAGGGGCCAGGTTCAATCTCTGGTCTGGGAACTAAGATCCCACAAGCCACGCAGTGTGGCCAGAACCAAACCAAAACCAAACAAAAAAATTGTCCTTAATTAGTGAGTTGCCTTCATGAAACTTGTTCAGAACACAAAGTCTTGAGTGCTCGTGAATGTTTATGCAGTTTGTCTCTGATTTTTATCCTGGTATAATTTCACTGGTGTTTCAAACTGTGATACAGTGGTGGGATAACTGCTAAAACAGTGTTATAAAATTGATGTAGGCGTTTTCATTCCCTGGTAGGTTGCATCTTAGTGCTTCTATGATATGAAAGCCCCCACATCACAATGATGAGGAAACCAAAACTATATCCTGTTTATCTTCCACCTCAGAGTGGACATAAGGTATTACTACTTAGAATGTGCTAGTTTTGCTTGTATATTCAGTGGATTCAACTAATAGAACTTTAAGGTCATTTCCAGATCTGATTGTATGATTCTTAATATGATTATCAGTTAATTCAAGGTGGAAAGATTTAGATCTTAACATGTTGAATCTTCCCATTCTATGTTGTTGTTTTTCAGTCACTAAGTTGTGTCCAACTCTTTGCAACTCCACAGACTGTAGTATGTCAGGCTCCTCTGTCCTCCACTATCTCCTGAAGTTTGCTCTTGTTCATGTCCATTGAGTTTGTGATGCTGTACAACCATCTCATCCTCTGTCGCCTCTTTCTCCTCCTGCCCTTAATCTTTCCCAGACTCACCAGTGAGTTGGCTTTTTGCATCAGGTGGCCAAAGTATTGGAGCTTCAGCTTTAGTATCAGTCCTTCCAGTGAATATTCAGGGTTGATTTCCTTTGATATTGACTGGTTGGCTCTCCTTACAGTCCAAGCGACTCTCAGGAGTCTTCTCTTCAGCAACATCCTGTATAATTATTCATTTTAAGTCATTTAATTATTTTATACTTTAGTGCTTATTAATTTTTAATTTGGTATTTTAGAGTTATTGCTAGGATAGGAAAGCTAATATTGTTCAACATTACCAAATCTAATAATTTATGAGAGAGTTTTCTGTCGACAGTTTCATATTTTCTAGATAGACATAATAGCATAACAGCATACCTCATGTATTTGACATCTAGAGTGGATTTTTTTTTTGGCACTCTGTTCTCTATATGACAAAATTATTTTCAGTAATAATCATGAAAGGAAACAAGTAATAATAGCAGCTAGGATAGAAATGCAGACAGATTAGAAAATTTTAAATTTAATTGAATATTTATATACATGGTAGCTAAAGTTAATATTTAAAAGAATACAAGTATTACAGTACATAATAGGAAAAAAAGCTATGGCTAATACTTTTAAATTACTTTAATGTATTTTTTGAAAAAAGGGGAAGTTATATAATCAGAAATAATAATGTTATATTTTTTATTTTCAAGCCTTAACTTCTGCAAATTTGTCAATTAAACTTTGGAAAAATTAATCTTGGTTGTTCATGTTTAACAGTATAGCTAAGTTTGTTAATCCATCCTTGCTCATAGTGGATAAAATATTTCTATTAGATTTAATTTTAGAGTTTTTTTTTTTTTTTTCCACAAGAAGTAGCAGATAGACAAATAGGAAAAGTCTTAAACAAAAGATAAAATTTTCAGTGGTTCATAACAATCCTATATCATAATACAGTCCAGAAACTGTAATACTGTCCATATGCATGTTTATTGGTTATCAATTCTATCAGCTCCCAAATACCATTGCAAGCTAAAAACTTCCATTTAAATATCTTCTTCAGAAAGTCACAATAAATTTCTATTATATTTTATTGAAAGAAGTATTTGTTTTCCTGCTAAATCAGAGGAAATAATAAGTTGAATAGTAAGAAAATATTAAGAAATATTATTACGTATTGAATAGTAAGAAATTCAGTAAGTTTCTGAATTTCTAAATAGTAAGAAAACGTTGATGTTACTTGATCCATTGCTTTAGAATGAGTGTCTGGTTCTTGGGGAAAATGATTGAGGCATTCAAACCCAGTGTCTTTTGACTTTCTTCTGGCATTTCAGACAATGGCAGAACTGAAGTAAATCTAGTTTAACTTCTTCATCTTTATAATTACCTTGACATAAATTTTTGGTTTTAAACCTACTGTTTCAAGGCAGGAATATGTAGTCCCATAGGGGAACAAGACACAAACAATGCCTGAAGCAACCTGAATAATCCTAAACTCTTAGGAACTTTCTCTCTATACAACTCCATGTAACTTAGCCCTAGGTCAGAGCTGATTATGTAACTAGGAATTTTCCATAGTAGCTTCCAGATATATTACAAGTTATTAAAGGAAAAATAATAAAATATGCTAATTTGTCTGTGTATATATGTGTGTGTGTGTGTAATAATGCACACACATACACATGTATGCACACATTAACAAACAGTAGTCACTGAAGCTGTAGTTTCAGTTCTTGCTCATACTCCTGCTCCGTCTCTCAGTCGTGTCCAACTCTATGACCCCATAAACTGCAGCCTGCCAGGCTCCTCTTCCATGGGATTTTCCAAACAAGAATACTAGAGTGGGTTGACATTTCCTCACCCAGGGAAACTTCTTGACCCAGAGGTCGAGCCTGCACCTGCTGCGTCTCCTGCACTGCAGGTGGGTTCTTTCCCCCTGAGCCATCAAGGAAGTTTTAGATCTTAGACCAGCAATATTATTTTTTCAGAGAGAAATATCTTATTATTGACATTGTTTAGAGTTACTGCCACATGATGGTATTAAAATCAGAGTGTAGTAGCTGATTGTGCTACCATTTTAGAATTCTCCTGGAGAAGGCAATGGCACCCCATTCCAGTACTCTTGCCTGGAAAATCCCATGGAATTCTCCATAGACAACACATACCTCCTTATATCTGAAGGTGACCATTCCTATCCTGGCATAGTAGCAGTGACAATGAGCATTCTTGACTAGTTTCTGACTGAAATGAAATTAACTTTTCCATTGGGTTTAAGTTTTTGATAATTATTTTGCAAATAACCCATTACCAAGGAATATTCCTTCTATTTCTAATTTATTAATTTTCAAATTAGAAGTTAGTGCTAAGTTTGATGAGATAACTTTCTTTATTTATTATGATTTGTATTCTCCAACTTTTAAATACTACATTAATAATTTTCCAGAGATTGAAGTATTCTTGAGTTTTGTGATAAAACTTACTTTGTAATGTATTGTTTTGTATTGTTCTTTTATATAGTGCTTTTGTAATTTGCTAATACTTTGTTTATAAACATTTGTAAAAGCATAGGCTGGGAGGTTGTCTTTTTTTATGTTAACCCGTTTTATTTTTGACGTTAAGGTCACAACATCTCATTGAATGAGTTTGGAAGGTTTATATATTTTTTGGTATTCTGGAAGATTTCATGAAACACAGTAATAATCTGTTCCTTGCAGGCTTGGTTCTTTTTTTTAAAGAGTAGTTTTCGTATTTTGTAATGTTCTGTCTGCCACTCCCAGAATTGTTTGTAATATTGTGAAAGGATTACATCTTGACTAAAACATAAATGTGCAATCTTTTTCAGTGTCTCTCGGAAACATTACTTAAATTATTTTAGAGTTACCTGTTTTTTCCTTTTTACAGCCCTGTTTCACTTGGTGTGGGGTTTAGCTCTTTTCTGTGTTGACTGTGTTGACTTTAGTTTCTCTCTTGCTTGTGGTTTTCCTCAAATATCTGCCAATTCTTGGTTATCTCTTTACATGTGTAAATGAGGTTCTAGGTTGAGCAGTATTGGTATCTGAAATAGAGTTTCAAGATATCTGCAGACAGCCAAAGTTGCTAATGGAAATTGAAAGCCCGTCTCATCACTTCACACTTTTCACTCTCCAGCCATGAGAACAAACAGGCTCTTGAACAGTTATAGGGAAGATTAGAGTGGATAAAAAATGATCCTGTGGGTGAGTTCTTTTCCAGGAAGGCCCTAGGTCCTTTATGCAAATAAATCATTGACAGGTCTATCAGGGATGTTCCCAGACACAAAAATTTTTCTGTCATAGAGTGCCATTGGATTAGTTTGCCAAACTTGGAATCAGACAAAAGGACAAATAATGAATACATAGGAGTGAATAATAATGTTCTGTTCTAAAAATCTGGGACCTGGTTTGTGAACACAGATGTTTATTTGCTATTATCTTTTAGAATGTACATAAAAATTGACTCATATTATGTATGAAACATTTAAAAAATTTTAAAAAGGCTAAATGAACAAAATAAATGCCAGAAATTCCAGGATCTCTTCTGAACCAAGAATTAATTTTTGAAATTACATGTGTACAGACTAAGACCCTACAGATAAATTTATACAATAATGTTTAGTTTGCATGGCATAACCTGATCATTTGGTTAAATTCTACTTATTTTTCATATTGGGGTTGTTTTTTTTTTGTGGTTTAGTTGCTAAGTCCTGTCTGACTCTTTGTCACCCCATGGACTGTAGCTGACCAAGGTCCTCTGTCCATGGAATTTTCCAGGCAAGAATACTGAAATGTGTTGCCATTTCCTCCTCCAGGGGATCTTCAACATGTATTAAAGCAACAAGTTCTTTAGGTTCCATCTTAACCAATACCTTTAAAGGATCTGAACTCAGAAGGGAGTGAAAGAGTTAACACAATATTTTTCAGTAGTGGGGAGAGGCATAGCCATCAAAATTCTTGTTGAGTGGGATGCAGGCAGGAAAAAGGGGGAGACCTGAGGGTCCCAGGGAAGGAAACTGGGACAGCCTATGAATTCCATCTCTGAAAAGATCCTCGCATCCCTAAAGTCATTGCCTTGGTTCACTTTCATTTTCTCTGTCTAGTTTATCAGTATTGTTTTCTGATCATTCCCTTGACTAAAGTCAGCACACTGCTCCAATATGTCCTCCATGTTGTCTTTCTAAAACACACACTTGAGTAGTCACTGTCTTCTTAAAAACCGTCAGTGACTCCCTGTTACTACAGAATAAAGTTCAAATTCCTTGGAGTGATTCAAAGCCATTCCATCTCCCTCATCCTGTCTTTATTGTACATGTATGGGTGTTTGGGAATTCATGCTCTGGACTGTCTGGCTTCAGTTCTTAACTCTACCACTTACCTGTTGCATGACTTAGAATGAGATACCAAGCCTTTCTTTTTCTCTGTCTCAGTTTCCTCTTCTAAAACAATGGTAATCTTAGCTTCCCATGGAATTATTGTAAAGGGCAAAGGAATGAATACATGGCAAGTATTTGAAGTAGTATATGGCAACCATTCAGTAAATGTTAGTAACTATTTTTTAGCAACTTGGTTACTTTCTCCATTCATTTTTGGCTCTGCTGGGTCTTCATTGCTGTGCATAGGCTTTCTCTAGTTCTGGTAATTTCGGGCTCCTCTGTAATTGTGGTGCTGATAGCCTCTCTTGCTACAGAGCATGGGCTCTATGGTGTGTGGGCTCAGTAGCTGTGGAGCGTGGGCTCAGTAGGTGTAGTGTGCAGGGTTAATTGCTCTGCAACTTGTGGAATCTTCCCGGATTAAGGATCAAACCCATGTTCCCTGCATTGGCAGGTGGATTTTTAAGCTCTGTACCAGCAAAGTCCAAATGCTAGTAATTATTATTAACATCATATTATAGCAATCTGTACTGTGTAACTGACTACTATATTCAAGTAGTTATAGTTCCCATAAAGTTCTATGTAGGCTGTATACGTGTGGCTGATTGACTTTATTGTATGGCAGAAACTGAAGCAACATTGTAAATCTCCAATAAAATACTCCAATTAAAAAATAAAAGTGCTAGGTAGTCTCTCTCCATCCTTCCAGTGCTGCAGTTTTGCTTATTCTATCTTGTAAGTTGTGAATTTAAGTATTATTAGGCATCTGGTAAAGCAGGGATGGAAATTATGTGAACTGGAAAACATATGCCTTTTCCTTGCAAAGGCATGCAAGTTAAAATTTTTACATTGTAATTCTGTGCTGACCAAAAGAATGATATCTGTGTTTCTTACTCTACTTTTATGGAAAATTACAACCTATCATTCAAGGCCAACAGAAATATTATCCCTTCCATTGACTTTTTGGATTTCCTTCCTCCTTTGTACTCCCATAGTAACAACTGTGTTCATGCTCCCATTGTAATGTTTACCTTACTATAATCTAGCTACCTACATAATTGTCTTCCCACTTAATTATTTTAGTTCTCTGAAAGTAAGCAAAATACCTTGTCTAGTTTTGCTTTTCCAATATCTAGCCAGTGGTTATCACATTTTTTGAATGAATGTGATAGTGTCTAGGCTTCCCAGGTAGCCCAGTGGTAAAGAATCCACCCGCCCATGCAGGAGACATAGGAAATGCATGTTTGATTCCTGGGTTGGGAAGATCCCCTGGAGGAGGAAGTGGCAACCTACTCCAATATTATTGCCTAAAAATTCCCATGGGAAGAAGAGCCTGGTGGGCTACAGTCTATGGGTCACAAAAGTTAAACATGACTGAGTGAGCACACAAGATAGTTTCTGGATACCTGCAAATATGGGAAACTAATATGAGTAGGGATAAAAAATTGAGAGGCCAAACTGGTGGGGTAGTGAATGCTTTTCATGTTTGTATTGATTTTGACTAGAATCTCACTTATGGATTGTCCCCTTCTACCATCTTTGGTCAAAAGTTATTAATGACACCACTTTTAAGCCTGTGCTTATTCAACAAAGGAAGCAATTAAAAGGTGATTTAATAAAGTAATAGACTTATTTCCCAATGGAGGTTGGCTGGTTTTTACATAAAAATTACTAATGATCATCAAAGTCATTGATAGAAAATACTCAATGAAACATTTGTTATTTTTCAGATGTGTTTTCTTCTCTATTTCATGAAGATAGTTTTGTAAAACAAAATGGCTAAAATGTCAATAATTTATCCAACTGAAGTATATCTGTGTTTATGTACAACAAACAAATAGCAAACAAACTCTCTTCCCCACAAACACATAAGAAAACAAAACCAACAAAACCAACAAAAGCCAACACCATCAATGGAAAGGGACATGGCAAGCATCTGGGGTTTGTGGCAACCTTTGCTGGATTGTGCAGGCTCCATTACCAGCTCAGGAGTTCACAGAAGCAGTTCTCACCTCCCCATTGCCCAGTTTCTTTGACTCACCAGTAGATTCTGCAGGGACCTCTCAATTCTCTCTGGGTATATTAACCAGCTTCGGCCGCCAGAGCAGATTAGCATAACCTAGGAGGCTTTAACAACAGAAAATCATTTTCTCACAGTCTGAGCACTGGGAAGCTCATGATCAGGGTGTGGCAGTGTTCAATGCCTGGTGAAGTCTCCCTTTCTGACTTGTAGATGGGGGCCATTGACCTGTGTTCTTGAATGACCTCTTCTTTGTGTGCCCACTGAAGGAGAAAGAAGGATTTCTCTTTTCCTCCTCTTATTAGGCAGACAGTCTTATTGGATTAGGGCTCCACCCTTAGGGCCTCATTTCATCTTACTTCTTAAAGGTTCTACTTCTAAACATAGCCACACTGAGGCCTAGGATTTCAACATATACATTTGGGGTGTATGGATACGATTCAGTTCACAGTACTGGGGTAAAGTCCTCTTAAAAAGTTGTTTTGAGTGCCAGTTTACATCATTCTCTTCCCTTTTGAATGAAACACCTTTCTGATTAATTATCTCCTAGATATTGACTTTCTATCTTTCAAGCCTCTCTAAACATGTCATTTCTTACTTTAATAAATTCAGCAAGCTTCAGTTGCTGCTGAGGGAGGGGGTCTCAACAAATGTAATGCCTTTCAAAATCATAAGTAAAAACATCAGTAAAGGAACAGAAATTAATATTTTAAATACCTTCCTTCTCAAACAATTTTTAATCATGAATCTACCCATACCAATATGATCTCAATGAACAGAACAAAATCCCAGAATTTATTTGTGATCACATCAAACATTAAAAATAACATCAATCTTTTGCAGCTTTTCCTCAGCCTAAATTTTTGAGAACCCCAAATCTGATGGTATGAATGTAGTTCTGACTTACTAACTCATCTGATACACATAATGCCATAGATTAAGCCAAGGAGGGAGAAGAGAATATTTTTAAGTACCTTTTTTGGGTGTTTCCAGTAAGGCTTTTTTTTCTTTCCCCATCTCCCTGAGCTAGCTGCCCAGTCCTTCCTAGAACTTTGCTGTCATGATGGTACCTGCAGAGTGATACCACTACCAGACCTGGCTGTTTGTTTCTGAGTAAGAACAGCTGTGCGACAGGCTGTTTGAACAGTCACAGTTTCAGGATACAGCAAGGCTCTCTGACACCAAGGCAGTAGCGCACCAGCTGGCTCCACGTTCAGTGCTTTGCTATTCCTGGATGAGTTACCTGTTCTCAGCCCTGTCACCTTGGTGTTTCTGCCATCTAATTAAAAAACCCATGTTACTGGATCCACTCTGCTGCAAATTAGCAATGCTATCTGTGTTCTCTCTGAGCCTAAACTGGCCATTTTTACTTTATGATACATGCTTTATTTTTAAATTCATACAAGATGCTTGATTATTTATTTGTGGTATATTTTAGCTCTCTTGTGGAGTCTCGATCGGAGTAATCCTCTCCTAATGTATTCATATAGAGTGAAGATCTAAATTTCCTAATCAAAATCATGTCAGCAAAAGTAGAGCTGCTCTTATGATAACATTTTAGTCTAGAAAATGATTTTCCTTTAAAAGGGATTCAATGGACATGATGACATAAAAAGAAGCAGCAAAATTACACACAATCAGTTCACATAATCAAAACAGCAATGTTTTATATTCAGCAAGGATTTCTTTTTTACTATAATAAATGGGACAAAATAGTCCTTTTGGAATTCTGCAACTGTGTTACGGCTACAAATGCAGTACTACCAGCATTCTACAGAATTAGGGACAAGCATTTTCAAAACTTCAGAGAAACAGATCCCATTGAGACATAGACCCTAAATATACATATGGATAATATTTCATTGCTTGCATTGATGTTCTGTCTTCACTTTAACTTCATTAGGAACTCAATATTAAACCAAGATTAGTCTATTTTTCAAACAGCCTAATCCATGCAAATAGTCAAATGGTTGCATTTTAATTGCAATTACCTACGAAAGAATTAGTTTCTTAACATATACATTGGAAGTGTATAACATCTATAGAACTTTTCTAGATTCATTAGTAAAACTGGGTCCTGCCTTGTGGGAGACTCTGATGCCTTTTTGTGTATGCTTCTGTCAGTATAGTATTCCAGAAGTATGTGTTGTAAGGTGTGTCAAGATTGTCAGAAGATAGCCATTCTGTGAAACAAGTATCATATACTGCAAATCTTTATGATCCTAAAACCTAACCTGGGCCTGAAATATGGTAGGTATTCCAAAAATGACTGTTGATTGACTTTATGAAAGCTAAAAGAATATGGACTAATGTTTATATTACTAAGGCACTAAGTTAATTACCATCACAAGATGTAAAATTGTCACACCTGTATCTACAAGAGACTATCCAAAACCATTGTATGAATTATTGTGCATAATCAAAATCAAAGCTCCACTTAATTTTTATAAAAGGCTCTTTGTTTCATAAACACATATATACACACGGACAAGCATACACATATCTTTTATGAATATGACCTGCTTAGATACTTCCTACTTAATGATCACATTATCTTTGGTCTTTAGACACTTGACTTTAAGGGTTTTATTCATTTAGTGCATGTCTGTATTTTATACTGTTAACTATAATGAACTTTGTGTGAATTTTAGAGTCATCAGTTTACATACTGCAGTAGCTACATTTGGGATGTAAAGATGGGGTGACAGAGGAGCTGGAGAATTTAAAAAGTACTGAATGTGTCTCTCAGTAGTTAGGCTGCCTTTATTGTACAGGGAATCACAGCCTCAATTCAGGACAGACACATACTGCTGCAGTGGTTCTAGAAGCCTTTGTTATGAGCCTGGGAGTCACTAGGCATTTTAAAAGGGATAGAGGAAAATATCATTCAGAAAGAGGATTTAATTCCCCAGGGGCAATCTGCCTACCTTCCTTTCTCCCAGAAGCTATTTCTTTCTGCTTCAAACCACAAGGGTGTCAAGAAAAGAAAATTTTCCCTTTTCATGAAAGCATACTGTAAAGATTAGTAAAGATTTACAGATCAGAACAGAGCAATCTGTTAATGGGAAGTTGTCAGATTCCTTCATGAGTTAGAACAAGCGTCATAACTGGCTGAAGTGAAACTAAGATTATAGCAGCTGAGACTCTACCAGGGTGGTCAACAACACAAAAACATAAATGGATAAATGGACAATAAAGTCACTGATGGAAGCAGGACCAGGAAGATCATTGCTCTTGTAACCGTTTGGCATAAATGCAGAGGAAACAGTCTAAAATATAGCTGAAGAGAAAGTATTATGTTCAGGGTCTGTATTGACGGCAGCTGGAAATGGGTGCAAGAAGGAACACATAAATACAAGAAATGCATATAACGAGTAGAGGAATAAATAACAGTACTAGTAATAAAGTTTTCATATTGGAGTGAAAAACCACTGAAAATAGAAGGAACCTAAAGTTCTTTATTGCTTACAAAGAATATCATATAGGACCCAAGAACTGGACAAGCTGATTAGGGAATAAAAAGAAAAGAGTCCCCTCCCTGCAAAAAAAGGCAAACGACTATGATTTTGCATACAATTTTTGTATAAGAGTGTATAATTNTTACAAAGAATATCATATAGGACCCAAGAACTGGACAAGCTGATTAGGGAATAAAAAGAAAAGAGTCCCCTCCCTGCAAAAAAAGGCAAACGACTATGATTTTGCATACAATTTTTGTATAAGAGTGTATAATTCTTTGTATGGACCACACATGCTTTTTTGTATTTTATAGTAGGAACTTGTGGCATCCATTTATGTGCTTTTTTCTGAGCTTGAAAAATCTAATTGGTATTTTTTTCTAATCCTCATTTTAATTTAGCAGTTATATTTAATTATGTTATGTATCTTTTTGCCTAAATATCTTTAATTATTTGTAGATTAAGGCACATAATTTGAAAATAAAAAATAAATACTTGCGTTTATGCTAATTACATACATGTAACAATTACCTTAAGCACAAATGTAATTATTTATACAATATATTTTACATATAAATTTATACTTAGGTGTATAGTTGACTACATTAATTATGTACACATTTTTACCTGTGTTAATTTAAGCATTTCTAAAACTAATTATAAAAAGTTAGAAACTATGCTTTTTCGCAAAAAGTGTTACTTTGTTCCTCTGAACTGATCAGTTTTTTTTTCTCTATAGATCCTAAATAACCACCCCCCCGACCCAAACATTATAAACCATACCCAGGTGAACTCAGGACCCAACCAACATTAGGCGTTATCTTGGAACATTTGTCCAAACAGAGAGGATAAATCATTATACTCATACCATCTATTATGAAAAAGGAGGTGCCAGCGCCCTGTGATCCTCCCTGGGTTTGAAGGCATTACTGGTAGACCACATATTTGAATGTCCTTCTGACCTATATCCCTGGAGTAAGAAATGGCAACTGACTCCAGTATTCTGGCCTGCGAAATCCCATGGACCAAGGATCCTGGCAGGCTACAGACCATGCTGACCTACATAGGTGACATGAAAGTGAAAGTTCATCAGTTGTGTCTGACTCTTTACAACCCCATGAACTGGGGCCAGACGCCTCTGTCCTTGGAATTCTCCAGGCAAGAATACTAGAGTGGGTTGCCAGTCCCTTCTTTAGGGGACCTTCCCAACCGAGGGATTGAACCCAGGTCTCCTGCATTGCAGGCAGATTCTTTACTGCCTGAGCACCAAAGCAGCTACATAGGTGACATAAAAGGCTACTATTTTGACCGGGCCCATTGAAGGGCCTTGCATCAGGTCTATGTTGCAGTAAAAGTAGCTTTGCCACTTGGCCTATATGATCTGGTTTAACTGCATGGGGTTAGATGTATTGGTGGTGAGGAGAATGGCAGGTAGATTTTTGTAGCAAGTCCTGATGGGCAAATCACAACACAGACAGCAAAGGTTTGGAAGCCAGGACATTCACTTGCAGTGAAGAGTTAAACATCTTGTGGAAAACAGCTACTTGTAGGCTTCTGGTTCCAAGTAGAGAAGAGGTTCTGGTTAGGCACACTGAATCTGACAGTTCTGGCCATCTAAGAAGCCTGGCTTGTCAGTGTTCTCCATCCAGATGAGGGTGATTTGACATGTTATTTTTCACCACTAGTCCAATACAAAGACAAGTTGTGGAAAATAACTTTGAACCTACTAGATTGAACTGTATGAAAATTACATTTTTTGGTAGGTAAGAATTAGATCAGTAATTTCATGTGCTTTAACCTAATATAAAAAGAATATAGAATTTATTCAGTGCTGAGAATATGCCCAAGTAAAGACACCATCCTCCTTCCTTCCCTTCCTTCCCCTCTCCTTCCCTCCCACTTTCCTTTCTTTTTTTCTTCTTCCCTTCTTTACAAATGTACTTTTCATCCCATTGTATGATTTGACACCATTATTCCTTTCTAAGCTACTAAATGCATTTGTATTTTTGAAGCATTTACTGCCTTGATTTTTGTGATTATGGTTCTTGGTTGCAATAAGAAATTGCATGGAAATCATAACCAGCCCCAGTTTCCAATGATCAGCTTACAAATGGATAGAAATCCTTCTTTTAAAATGCCCTCAAAATGTATGAGGCACACATCAATGGCTGTTAGAAAACTGCAGGCAATGAAACAAAATGCTTAAAAATCAGTAAATAAGTTTGCCAGCATTGAGCATAATTTTAGCCAAACTATAGACAATAGCTTAGTCGGAAGCACACTTGACTTTTGGTCCATTCTCCCTTTTTATCATTAAAGTACCCATAAGACAAAATGACACCATCTGATACCTAGAGTTACTGAATAAACTTTTATACCACAGAAAATGCACATCAGGTGCCTGGACAGAATTGCAGGGGAAGAACTGCCCTTGTCATCCTGTGAGTTATAGAAGTACGCATTTTACTAAGAGTTAAGAAATATTTCAAGAGAATAGAATAGTTTTAAAGGACAAGGAAAAAAAAACACTCTACTAATTTTCCCCCACAAATGGTATTCGACCAACCTAATGATTTTTAATTTAATAAATTTGGAAACATTATTAATATTTGGAGGCCATTTTATCCTATCTATTTACCATAATATTTACAGTGTTAGTTGCTCAACTGTGTCCAATTCTTTGCAACCCCATGGGCGATAGTTCACCAGTCTCCTCCCTCCGTGGGATTCTTCAGGCAAGAATACTAGAATGAGTTGCCATTCCCTTCTCCAAGGGATCTTCCTGACTCAGGGATTGAACCCAAGTCTCCTGCATTGCAGGCAGATTCTTTACCATCTGAGCCACGAGGGAAATCCAGTATTTGCAACAACAACTGCAACTAATTAAAATAATTGAAAATGTTCTTTAAGGAATTGAATTGATCATATATAGAGCCTCTTCATTTTCTTATCTTTAGCATAAGACTTCAAAAAATAGAACAATATGAGCTGAATATAGGGACATTAAAACTGCTAGTCTAAGTCCCTTTATTTTACAGATGAGCAATGTGTAGCCCAGAGGGTGACTTGTTGATGGAACCAGAACAAGAACTCAAGTGTCCTGATTACCTATCTCTGTGGGAAATAGATGGGGAAACAGTGGAAACAATGTCAGACTTTATGTTTTTGGGGCTCCAAAACCACTGCAGATGGTGACTACAGCCATGAAATTAAAAGACGCTTAGTCCTTGGAAGAAAAGTTATGATCAACCTAGATAGTATATTCAAAAGCAGAGACATTACTTTGCCGACTAAGGTCCATCTAGTCAAGGCCAGTGGTCATGTATGGATGTGAGAGTTGGACTGTGAAGAAGGCTGAGCAC
>SJYV01052100.1:516120-527538 GCA_006410875.1 Neotragus pygmaeus | reverse complement strand
TGCTTATAGTATTTTTTGGATCATAATTCTTTGCTTTTGTTTTAACTTTCATTATTAACTATTAAGTGCAATTTCTAAAATATAAACATATTATACTTGATGCCCTTTAAAACATTTCCTGTATATCTGTATCTATTTATCTATGTATATATATCTAACACTTACAGAGTGAGCTGTATTTTTCTTTTGACATTTTAAAATATAGAGTTGTCAGACAAAATACAGGACACCCAATTGATTTTGAATTTCAGATGAACAACAAATAACTGTTTTATATAAATATATCTTAAATATTGCATAAGGCATAACTATACTAAAAATTATTTGCTATTTGTCTGAAATTCAAATCTAACTGGTGTCCTGTAATTTTTTTGTTTTATTTTGCTTTCTTTTATTGAGGTATTTTTTAGGTGTAAGAAACTGAGCTCACTAAGATATTACGCAGGTATCGCACAACTCTGCCAATTGGAAAGAGCACATGGAAACAATTTTTCAAACCACTTAGCCAATGAAAACAGTTCTTGATGTCACTGATCAATAAAAGAATTTTCTTCTTAATAATATAAACAGAATCACACTAAACAATAGCAAATATTTCTTGAGATAGAACACAAAAAAAGGTTGGCAATTCTATTCTACTTCCTAAAATTCTTTAGAGAATTTTACTCTTTTCTCCTAAACTCTGGAAATCACTAATTTAAAATATTTCACTGCTTTTAGGTAGTTCACATCAGAATTGATTCCTTGTCTAGCTTTCAGAAGGTCCATTAAAATGATATTAAGGTAGTTTTTATCAACATGAGTTTATCTTTGCTTATTCAGTTATTTCCAAGGTGAGTTGGTTTAAATTTTCTATTGTGAAAGAAGTTCTCATTTAGTCCATTTAGCATATTCTAAATGGATGATCATCAAAATTATATATGGCATATTATTAAAATCATTGTAAGTTACAAAAAGTAATGTGGATTGACTTCCACTTGGGGAAAGATAAATTAAACAAACTCTTCCCTGAGTGAAATGAAAAACCCTGAACATACATGTAGAACAAACATAAGGAGATTTTTGAAAAGTGAAGAAAAAAAGACACACTGGCTAGGAGTGAGTTTCCTAGCTTTCCTTTTGCTTCATATATTATAAACTTAGAGCTCAAGAATTTAGTAGCCCAGTAATGCCAACTGGTGAAGACACAATACGCCTTAACAAAAGCCTGCTTTCCGGGTCGAATGACAGGAAAGGGGCAGTCTAGCAAGACAGATAATTTTTACATAATAACTGCTTTGAATTGTTTTTGTTTACATGCTAAGTCATGTCTGATTCTTTTGCAACTCCAAGGACTGTAGTCTTTCAGGCTCCTCTGTCCGTGGGATTTTACAGGCAAGAATATTGGAGTGGGTTGCCATTTCCTTCTCTGGAGGATCTCCCGACCCAGGGGTTGAACCTGTGTCTCCTGCATTGGTAGGCAGATTCTTTACCACTGCTCCACATGAGAAGTCCAAAGACTGTTTAATTTTAGCCAAAAACATTGCAGAAAAATTTGTGACTGAGCCCCTACTTAGACCAGTAAGGGCTAAGTGGGGAGCCTAGAATTCCACCCTCCCTAGGCTTTAATGAGGCTCCTCAAATCTCTTGCTGGGGTGGTGCCAGAGATGGTTGAGTGGAGAGATGAAACTTTTATCCCCTACTAAGAAGTGATGAGCCCTGCACTCTCTCTTCCCACCACGTCTGCCCCATGAATGACGTCAGTAACACCTACAGAGCCTGAACTTAAACCCTCGACAAGCTGTAGTGAGGTGCCAGTCTGCTTCCCAGCTAGGGTGGGGTCTTCCCACCTTCTCCCACCCCTGTGGTGTCAGTAATGAACCATTTCTACCCTCTGAGTCAGGGACTCGTCAGTGGAGGCAATACAAATGAGAGTGGAGGCAAATGAAATGGGATATCACTACAGACCCTGTCGTCATCAAATGGATAATAAGGGAATACTATATGCCAGACACAGAAACTGGGGTGGGTAAAAAGTTTCCCTTTAAGAGATACTGGCACCGGTGCAGGGCAGGAAAGTGTGAAATAGTGCCTACCCTTTGAGGTCTCAAGAAGAGTCAAAGTCAGCCCTAAGCCTCTCCCTGGTTGTTCAGACAGTAAAGGGTCTGCCTGCAATGTGGGAGACTCAGGTTCGATCCCTGGGTCGGGAAGATACCCTGGTGAAGGAAATGACAACCCACTCCAATATTGTTGCCTGAAAAAAATCCCATGGATAGAGGAGCTTGGTGGGCTACACACCATGGGGTCACAAAGAATTGGACACAACTGAGCAACTAAACACACACATTTAGGTGTTTAATTGAAAGCCTGCCCTCAGGCTGCATCTGTAATCTAACAATCCTCTTTCACAGGAAGATTGAGTTTCTGGATCTGTGGCTTTTTGTTGTCTTGGGGCTGGGAGCTGTTTGCGAACTCTTTCTTCACTGGTTACAGTCCAGTGAGACCAAGGATCGTAAGCCACACTGGTCACCAGAGCCAGGTGATGTAGACATGTCCCTGGCAGCAGCCACAAAAATCAGGGCACCAAAAAGACTACTTCTGGAAGATACCATTGAGCTGGAGCAAGGCAGAGGAAAAGCACAGTGACCACAGCCCCAGCCTCAGTTCCTTGAGAGCGCCTCTGTCGTCCCCAGTGCCAAACCAAAAGCCTGTCCCTCAGGCCACAGTTCCTAGACAAGCACATAGGCCTCTTTCTCAGGAAGACTAGGGGTGTGTGTCCGTCTGCTCTCCCTGCAGTGCCCTGGGAGTGGTAGTCCAGGGAGAACTTTCTCTATGAGTGTTTTAGCCCTAGGAATGCAAGCCTGCCTGTCCTCCAGAGCCAGGTGGTCAAGGAGCCCCTCTGAGTGGCAGCCACAAAAACTGGGTTGCCAGATGCACGTAGAGTTGTAACCAAGCAAGGGTTCATGTGCCCGTGGTACAGAAAGCCATACTCTGGCAGCGAGTGCTTACAACAGTGTATGTTAATCACTGTCCTGTCCCACCCTTCCTGAACCCATGGACTGTACCCACCAGGCTCCTCTGTCCATGGATATTCTCTCCATGAGAATCCTGGAGTGGGTAACCATTCCCTTCTCCAGGGGAATCTTCCCTACCCAGGGATCAAACCTGAGTCTCCTGCATTGCAGGCAGACACTACCATCTGAGCCACTAGGGAAGCATGCCTGTGGCAGAGTAAAGGTTATTTACAGGGTATCAACCAATGAAAATGGAACTCAAATTTAGGAAAACTCATTTTCCGAGGCTCCCCTCTGGGATATATGGGCACTCTGGAGTGTGGCAGAGGAAGAGCACAAAGATGGTGCCTGCTGGCTTAAGTGAGGAAGAGGGGAAGTGCAAAGGTGCCACCCAGGAAGGAAAAGAGAAAGAATAAAAAAGATGGCAATCTCTAGCCTCAGGAAGGCATGGGGAGAGAAGGAAGAGGAGGCCCACTAGCCTCCATCCCTGGAGAGTATATGGAAGACTACTATCCCTCAGGCCAAAGCTTTAAAGTTAGCAAACGAGTCTCTTTCACCTGTGCTCTGGGCACTTTTCAGTGGGCTGCTTCTGTGAAAGGTGTCCTCTCTGGCTTGGGTCTTAAAAGTTGGCATGCATCACGTGGGATACAAAGTCGTCGCTCCTTAGGGAGAAATTCTAGGTTTTGAGTTCCCTTCTGATATGAGTGACCATGCTGAGGGTGCAGTTCATGGTAGATGGACTGCCTTTCCCTATATGCTTAGGGGTGGTTTCCCTCTCCTTGGCTGATGTGAAGGGGTCGCTCCACTACTTTTTAGTTTAGTTTAGTTTTTTTTTTTTTTTGAGGACGTTGGATACTTAGCTTGGTGTGTCTGTAGTAAGCTGTCAGTTCAGGATTTTCTCCTGCACCAACATTTTGAACCAGAATCTCTGAGAATATTAAAAGTAAAAGGAACCAGAATATCTGAATCAACAAACCCAAGGGGAGGTGAGGAATGACATCAAACTCCTTTCTTTAGATACTTGTTTTCTTCTGCTTGAATACTTTTTAATTCTTTATAGAATATATAAGGTAAAATCAACGTGTTTCTGCCTTCCCGACTTTTCATGCTCAGCTGAATAGATTTTGAGGTTGATTGCCATATATTTAACTGAGGCCATTTAGGGGTGGATTTTCATGGTTTGCACGGAGGGAAGAGGGTTTATTTCATGTCTCGTACGGAGAAATAGAGCATTGTTTATGGATCATTGCGAGGAATATACCAGCCTTTCACAAAAATAATTCAGGTCCTTATGTTTTGTAAAGATTCCAAATTTCCTTTGCTCAAGTATATATAACTCATGCATGGAAACAGACATTTCTTTTTCTTTCCTTTTGTTAATAGATTTTTTTTTTTTAACTTTTGGAAACAGTTGAGTTCAAGTTTGATTACAGGTTACCACAGAGAAATGTTTAAAAAAAAAGTAAGATCAAGAAGGTGTCGTAATTTTGACTTGTCTATCTTTGCTCCTTCATTCGTACTAAGTCATTTCAGTTGTGTTCAACTCTGGGATCCTATGGACTGTAGCCCACCAGGCTCCTTGTGCATGGGATTCCCCAGGCAAGAATACTGGAATGGGTTGTCATGCCCAGCACCAGGGGATCTTCCCGACTCCAGGAATCAAACCTGAGTCTCTTATGTCTCCTACATTGGCAGCGAGCTCTTTACCACCGCTGCTGCTGCTGCTGCTAAGGCTTTCCCTCTAGGGCCACCTTACTTTGAAGCTGAAATAAGGTTAAAAGTGTAATTACTTTAAAGATTTAAAAAACCTTTAAATGTATAGGAACATTCTGATTTTCACCTTTAAACTTTGTGATATGCCTATTAAGAGCAATTCCATGGGTTGGTGACTGAGCTGGTGGCTGATCAGAAGTGATTGCTATGACACACCTGTGAGTTTCCTCCGAGTTTTCCCTCTATTTTTACTTAGATATGATATGAAGAATATAAACCAGTAGAACTAAAATAAAATGGAAGGCAGCCAGGTATTGCAGTGTAAGAATCAGCTCATTTACTCTGAATAGTATTTGAAGACATTTCCCTTACATATTATTTTAAAAGCTAAAACTGAGTTACATATTTAATACACGGGAGTAGTAATGGTAGTGTAGGTTCTTAAAGAGCCTACAATAAATGTCCACATTTCAATTGGAGAAGTACTGAAAATGTTATTATAAGCTAAAGGTTCTGTCTTACAAAACCACATTTTCCTCTATTTTTTTGTTTGTTCCTTTTTGTATCAGGATCTTTAATGTATCAGCCTATAGAATGTTTGAATGCATCAGTGGCTGGGAAAAGAGATGGCTGAATTTGGGAGTGGCTTCTTAGGAAAGTCTTTTTTTTTTTCAATATGAAATCAGAAATGGTCATGTTTCTATCTAATATATTACTATACTCAGAAACAGAGACCAAGTATACCAACTTTTGAACCATGTGCTTATTTTAAGATGTCATTTATATGACAGTTGTTATTATAAGGACAAGATTATTATTTCATCCTCACCCTTTCAAGTGGGCCCTTTCTACAGCATTATTGTTTCCCAAGATAAGGTCTATTGGAATGTATTGTTTATTTCTGCTTGTTAGTAGAGAGTTATTTTTTTCCCCAAACTGTAATAACAGAGTCTTATGTACAGCCATGATTAAGAAGCCAGAGAGTTGGTTACTTAAAATAATAATTTGTAAATAATGTGAGCCCTTTAGGTTCAATTTGGGAGACCCATCGAAGGACAGGACTGTATTTATTAGAATCCTATAACCATATAGGGAACTGCAGAGTTTCCTGTTTGGGAACTGCTGCTGCTAAGTCACTTTAGTTGTGTCTGACTCTGTGTGACCCCATAGATGGCAGCCCACCAGGCTCCCCCTTCCCTGAGATTCTCCAGGCAAGAACACAGCAGAGTGCTTTAAATATTGGCTAACAGTGAATACAGAGGGCCAAATCTGTGCTTCAATTGTTCACTAAAATAATCTCCAAACTTTAAAAGATAATAAAGAAAGGCAAAAGAACTGGAGTTATGTTATGAAGAAAAGAGAAATGGGAGTGAGTATTAATTTATCTCAAGTAAACTAGTGATATAAGTAGTTTCCATATGGTGATGTAAGAAGTCTCCATTAAGGACATAATAAACACTATATAATTGTCATCCAAACTTGTATAATTTTTAAAGTGAATGGGGCCTATTAATAATTAAACATGGAAAGAATAGGCAAAAATAAGATGTATAATCACCCTAGAAAGATTCCTTCATTCATTAATTCAACAGGCACTCTGCTAAGTACCTGGAAGGGAAAATGAAGAAAGCACCACCCATTCCTGTTCTCAAAAAGATCAAGGCCATGAGGGTGGGATATATATGTTTTTATTAGGAATTAAGATAAAACTCTTTTTAGGGAGCACAGAGGAGAGGTTTCTATCTGTAGTGAGGATGCAGAGAAATGCTGTTAAGCCTTTAAAAATCCACAGGGATGGGAATAATGACCTCTCACTCCCATTTGACAGTTAGGAAACTGAGACTCCTGCTATTTAACTAGCCAATAGGGCTTCCCTGGTGGCTCAGCTGGCAAAGAATCCACCTGCAAAGCAGGAGACCTGGGTTCGATCCCTGGTTTAGGAAGATCCTCTGGATAAGGGAAAGGTTACCCACGCCAGTATTCTGGCCTGGAGATTTCCGTGGACTGTATAGTTCATGGGGTCTCAAAGAGTTGGACATGACTGAGTGACTTTCACTTCCTTAGTAAATCTGAGGAAAGTATGTGATCCCTGATTTCCATTTGAAAACTTTCCATCCCACTCTGCTATTCTTGTGAAAGTGAAAGAGGTGTCTGACTCTTTGAGACCCCATGGACTTAAGGTCCACGGAAATCTCCAGGCCAGAATACTGGAGTGGGTAATCTTTCCCTTCTGCAGAGGATCTTCCCAGCCCAGGGATTGAACTCAGGTCTCCCGCATTGTGGGCGGGTTCTTTACACCAGCTGAGCCACAAGGGAAGCCCAAGAATACTGGAGTGGGTAGACTATTCCTTTTCCAGTGGTTCTTCCTAACCCAGGAATCCATCGGGGGTCTCCTGCATTCTTTACCAACTGAGCTATCAGGGAAGCCCTTGTTATTATAGTTGTCAGAAGGAAAGAGGCGTAAGAATATGTTCCAGACTGATGCTACAGTTCCCTGCAGACAGAGGAGAGCATGAGGCTTCTTTGTGATTCAGTATCCTTGTTTTGAAAGAGAAGGTCTGAACAACCGAACTCAGTCACCTTTAACCTTATGACTCAAACTATATGTTCTACTCTTTTAATGCTTTGAGATACCTGTTTTTCTTTTAATCCTTGAGATAAACTTTTCCTTACAAGTTGAATCTCATGACAAGAGGAATTGCAGTTTGCATATTGTACTATTAGGACGGCTGAGCCTACACAACATTCTAAATGAAATTTTACTATATCTAGGTCTAGGCAGGTCTTATCATGTATACACATGGACGTCAACTGAAGTCCATCATGAAAATATTTTGCAGACAATGCTGTATTATCTTCCAGAAACATATTTGCTAGCTGGATATGGTGCTAGTCCATAATATCTGGGTGAGCCTGCCCACTTGTAGACTCACATTTAGGCACATGTTATATTGTCAAGCTAGTCTGCCATTTGTTATTTCTCCAGATGCTACTGAATTACTTATTCATTTGGTTGACACTTTTGACTTCATTCACAATACATGTACATTAAATCAAACAAAAGTGAATACGCAAAACTTATTTTTAACATTGCTTTCTAATTTTTGTTTTAGTCTGAAAATAATATTAGTTCAGTGTATTTATTTTGAAGATGAAATTTGCAAGCTAGAAAACAGTAATTATAGGAAAAGTAATAAAAATGTGTTCTCTTCGAGGCCGAAAGTGCAGCACTTAGAATAAGACAATGGCCTTCATTCTCTGGCTGACAGGTGGATATCACATCAGATGAAAATGATAAGACTTTTAGTGGACTGAAGAATAACTTTCTCTTGACAGGGACCTGACTCTTGACCTCTGGTCTAACTTTTGTTAGCTTCTCTAACACAGGTTAATTGTCATAGGTGTAGGATAAAAGTCATCTCTGCAGAAGCCACCAACAGTCTGAGGTTTATTCCTTTCGCTGACCATATGCTGTTGAGAGAAAACTATAAGTTTTAACCTTCTCTCATCTATAAAAGACATGAAAATTCAGCCACGAGAAAGCAAAATTCCAAATACAAAGAGCTTTTTGACTGTTGGTTGGGCTGGATGATCACAGTTGCAACAGGGAGGGTACATGCATCAGAACAAAGTGATGGTAAATATGTTACTGTCATTACCCTGAAATCATGTTTCACGCATAATAGTGTCACAGATCTAATAAGGAATGCTCTATCCACAATAGACTCCCTGAATTTTGGAATTATTAGTAAACTCTTACTATGTCATACACTGGAAATGTGTCCTATTCTGAAATGATTCTTTTGTATCTCTATGCTAATCATCTTCTTCAAAAGAAATCAGTTCTTTGAGTTTCATATTTAAATGTCCTGAAGGTAGTAGCTTTAAGAGTACTTACAGGTGATGTAACAATTGTGATTTCTCATGAAAGTTAATACCTCCTCCTATAAGAAAATGCATTGTGTCCTCTGTTTTTAGCAACAGAAGTAAGAAATTCAGAAAACACAGTAAAGCCCAATGAGCTATGAAAATCCATGTTAGAATATTACAAGGGAAAACCACATGACTGTAATATCCACTAAAGTGAAGTCAATGTAGTCATTTATACATGATTTTTACAAAACTGCAGCAGAATGAATATTGCTGGTAAAATGAAAATGACTTCACATTTCATTAAGATGAAGTCAAAGCAGTAACCTGGCAGTGTTTTCAAAATGTTTTATCACGGAAGGAAACAGTCAACTTTTCAAACACCTGGGACAAGAAAGTGGTGTATCTCATTCTGTTTTTTCAGAATCATCCCAATGTTTTGTTACACAGGATGAAGAAACTATCATCCTTTCCTCACTCTGATAGATTTCCAGGATCCAGTTTCTATTCAAAACCATGTATAAGGTGTAAATTACTTTTAAGTTTATTGAGGGCTCTTATTCAGGTCATAGGTCTTGCCCTTCAGCATTTTTTTTTTTCATCCACCGCATTTTTTGACACAAAATTAATATGTACATGCTTTTGAATAATCAGTCAAGGAAAATATGTTTATCTTAAAGTGATACTATAGGTAAACTTACTTTAGTTGGTGCAATAAAGGTATAGCCAGGCCCATCTGCTTCCAAAATATCACACTTTCTTTTTATTAAACCGTGATAATAAGGGATTATAATCATGTAACTTATTGTCATGCATACTTGCTATAATAATGCCTTCTTCCCAGACTACCATCTTTTCAAATGTGATGAGATCATCAGGTAACAGTGTAGGATATGAAGGCTTAGCACGCTGTGTTGTTAGCACATTAAAAAAAGAAATTGCTGGGATAATTAACAACTACCTATTTGTCTGTGGGATGCATTCATTATGGCTCTACAAATTGGAGGTCTCCAAAATCTGTGCAATAAAATTTACTCTTTGTTCAGGAAGTTCCCCTTGGATTTGGGGAAAATTCTGGTGTGCTGTGTCTATTGTAATTGTGACAGGCAGTTGACATGTCTCATAGTCTAAATGTAGTGGCAGGCAGGGGGTGGTACAATGATGAAAAAACTGCCATTCATTCTTGTGCAAAGGAAAGGTGTTTCTTAGCATATTCCAACCTATGTTCAGACTAGAGTTGGGTCTCTGGGGTTGAAGGTCAAATCTGTGAGGTCAAAGCTATTTCTTGTCAATCTTCGTTCACTAATGACACATGAATTGGAAATTAGAACAAAGTAAGTAAAACGAATAGCCAGAAGGTGAGTGTCTGTTTTATTACTCAGAAGAGCTGGGAAATCTGGCCAATTGTTGCCCTATGTGGCTTGAATGACAGTTGTTAAGTTGAAAAAGGGACGGTGTGATGGGAATGCCACTTTAAATCTCAATTACCTCCTCCACTCCAATCAGCTTGGTAGAGCTTTAATGAAGTGCAATTCTCTGTCCTTTTCCTCATACTTCTATCTCTAGAATAAGCCTCACATTCAAGTTTGACAGCAGTACAATCAGTTTTCCATTCATCACTGGCCCTGTTTTAACCCTGCTGAAAAAGGGCCTAATGTACGTGGCAGTGATGGCAATTAGGCAGAAAAGTAATATTAGAAACAGACAAAAGCCTGAGTCTTTTAGCATTACAGGTGTTTTTTTTCTTTCTTTCTTTTTTTTTTTTTAGCCCGTTCTAGACATAAAGGAATAGGCAGTGTTGTTAAGTTCCCTTCTTCAGTCTTCTCTTAAGCTGAAAGTCCAACGATTTCAAGATTCAATTAATTAGAGACATGGAGAGCCAAAGAACAAGGTAAAAGCTAAGTTCTTTCTAACTGAAGACACACTTAGTAATTGGCCCCTTATTAAAATGGATATCTTCTGGGTGTATGTTTAATAAGGTTGATAAAAACTCGTCATTTCCTCATTAGGATAGCATATGAATACACTCTGTATGTAGAAAAGAAATCTTAAAGAGGACAAACAGGAAAATATCAATCTGTTCAATATAGGAAATGTAAAACATAAAAATTGAAAAGCTTGAACTATAACTTTTCAGAGATGGGGATATTGAATGCATTGTGTGTGTGTGAGTGTGTGTGTGTGTGTGTGTGTGTGTGTGTGAATGAATGAGAGTGTAAGCTGGGATTTTTTTTTTTTAAAGATAAGTCTTGGCTCTTCAATAACTTTATCTCGGGATGCAAAATATTTAAGCATTTGAGTTTATAACCAGGATCAGTGATATTTGCTATGACTTAAAAACACGTAAAGATGGAAGACACATTTAAATAACTTTCTCATATGAGATCAGATGCAAGCTTCAAAATCTAGATTGTGTCTGCATGCAGAAGAATCCCTGCAATAATCGTGCCTTGCACAGGAAAGTCACATATACGTGTTTAGGTACACGCATGAATTGTTTTGTCTAGTTTTATTTGCAAATATGTCCATACTAGAATGTGAATTCCTAGGAAAGATAAAACTTCATAAATTTTTGTGCATGCATTTAGTTGTTGTGTACGTTTCCCTAACGGTTCTTTTTATGCCAATTTTTAAAAATGTCAGCCAGGTTGGGGTGGGTTTTTTTTGTTGTTGTTGTTTTGTTTTGTTTGATAGATTCCACAGGAACATGTGGCATTGGTGTAAGGATCTTGTTTAAGAGAATGGAGGGTTGGAGGAAAAAAAAAAAAAAACAGATGCAGCAATTAGGCGGCTCTTGCTGCTCATTGGGAAGGTGACACAAGTGGGTGATAGTGGCTTTCAC
>SJYV01052100.1:481120-513620 GCA_006410875.1 Neotragus pygmaeus | reverse complement strand
ATAAAGTAAATGTTCGCTTTTTGACACTCGTATCAAACTGAAAACACCTCAATCAACTGTTGGATGGATTTGGCATAATTATTGATATACTTTGCAGGATTTTAAGAGTGAGGATTCAGTGCTCACATACTGCATTTGAAACGAACACAACTTATCAAGTAGAGTTCTGACATGTGTGACTCTTAGTATCATTTTGGAAGTGAAATAACCTGTCAGATTTTAAAATGTGTTAACAACTGGATGGTTAACTGGCAGGGACAGGCAGAGAGGACATGGGCTTGGTTTGAGATTTTGTTCTGGAGTAGAGTCACTGACTGCCAGCCTGGAAGTAATCACAACAAAAGTTTTCCCCCAGGGGTTCTGAACAAAAATTCAATAGCAGAATAAATAAACTACTACACAGTTAGATAATCTTAACTAGCATCTGCACTCTTCTTTACAATAGCCATTTATTGATGTCTTTCCAAATACATTAGAAGTGGCAGAGGATTTATTTTGCCTTTGAAAAGTACTTATAACCATTCACTCATTCAATAAATATTTAACTTTCTCCTATGTGCCAAGCATTCTTTCCAAAGTACATTATCAAAGTCGAATAGTACAAAATGCCTAATATCCTATTATTGGAGATATCTTACATTTAAATGGATTAAAGCAATTTGTATAGAATGGGTAGACCAAAAAAATCTACTTCTCTCAGATTTTGTAAAACTCTTCATCCTGATGAATTTATATCTGGGGCCTGACACATAGTAGGTGCTTAAAATATGGTGCTCTGTTAATTTGTCCATGTTCCAACCCCAGTTGATTTTGTGTGTGTGTGTGTGAAATTGTCTAATAGAAAAAAATCCTCTGACTAGTTCATTTGTACTAGTATCATTGCCATCTATGACAGTGATTTATTTTAAGGAGTTATAATACATTTTTTTGTTTGATTTCAAAATATGTTTTCCTTATTCTTTCCATCACTCAAATTCCTTCTGGAAAAAAAGTGGGAGAGCAGGGTATGGGGTAGGATAGGTAGGCGGTATTGAGAGATAGCATAGCATTTTATTTTTGAAGTTAGAGCTTAAATGACTTGTGTATGTTACACTTCAGAATGAACTGGAGTCTCCCAAAATGAGAGTTAGAGATTGTGGCTCTTCAAGGAAAAAATAATAGAATTGGTAGCAATGAAACCTAGGCTAGAAATGATTTCTCCTTTAAGCAACATCCTTGTTGCTGAGCATCTATGGTGCTGAGCAATGCTCTGGAACTATTGTAGAAATAGAGAAGGACTTAAGAGACGCAAGTGTGACTGAAAATTTCTTCTGAAAGAATTCAGAACCCAGGGTCTGAACTATAATTGCATATTTATTTCCTATCTCTTGGTAATTTCTGGCTTCTAGAATAAATTTCGAGGAACTATTGGCCATCCATTTATGCTGGAAGTTGGTGTTTAAATCCCTTTTCAACCATGAAGAGCCATGGTATCTGTGATTCATAATTACTTTAAAAATAGATAACAATCATTGCATGCAGTTTATCTCAAGGGAAATAAGGCCTAGAAACATCCGCCTAAGAGCAGAAAGTAATTTCATGCAAAAACTGATCCCCCTGACTTCAACTAAATTTGAATCAATGTATCTATATCTGTGTTTAGATTTATATCCATCTACATGATCTTTCGTCTACCTCTCTAGCTTGGATTATTATACTAAATATGTACCTTCTAGTAAAGTTAATTCATGAAAAAATGTACTGTCAAGTAAACATAATGGCAGATTGTAATCATTGAGTGAGTGGTGTATACACACACATACACTGACAAATACAAAAAAGTAGTCTTATGATGAGCTATTTGGAAATATATTTCTAGCACTTCAAACATTCTATGATATACATATACATAGATATGAAGGGGCAAGTCTATAGAATCTCTGGGAGGGAGATAAGCATTTTTATTCAAAATGTGGAGGATAAAATGAGAAGGCAAATCCTACAGAAAACATAAAAATAAATATCTTCTTTGAAATTCCTTTCCTGGAATAATTTACAGTTCACACGTGTGAAGGAAGGTTCTTAATACAAAGGATATTTTTTTAAGTTACTTATATGTGCATATCATTTTTATGATCCCTGAATCAAATACATTTTGTAAATCTTTCACCATTACCCAAGTTATTCTATAGGATCTATGTTGTATAAAGAAGAACCCTTAATATATTAGATGTGAAATACACTTTTAGCATTTAACCTAATTTTTCCATATTTCCAATTGTGTTCCTCTTTCTGTTTGGAATAAGGATACAATGAAAACCTGAGGAGTCATTTCTTTTAATGCATCAAAATTGTGCTTTGTTTTTCTAAAGTAATATTTTAAACCCAAACACTTTTGAAATCAATTTATCAACAGTCAATCCTGGATGGTTTTCTGCTTTCTTTCTAAAATGCAAACATATTTCTGCTTGTCAGATGGAGTATTGCCAATGTACCATGTACTCTTTCATGAAATTTAAAGAAAATAAAGCAAAATTTCATAGCCCAGTTCTTAAAGATCCTGTATAATGTTGGGCTCTTGGATTTTGAGGGGCAGTCAGCAAAGTTCACCTGATTTATTGGCTTCCCATCTAATTAACTTGGTATGGTCTAAATTCCTCAGAGTTTCTAAAGCTATCCTGTCCGGTGTGATCTTTTTAATGGTTCAGCCTGGTTAACAAACAGGATTTCCGTATTGTGCATCCCTGTCTATAGGAGAGGCCAAAGCCTTTCATTCAAACTCTGGAAAGTTTCCTCCTCATTTGCAGGTGGTGGTGTAAACAGGGAAGAGGATTAGGGTGTGTCATGGGCCATGTCACCAGTGCCCCTCCTGCTCTCTTTATGACAAAGGAGTGATGAGAGAAGTCCAGGAGACCTGAGGGTAAGGGCAAGAGGATGTGGCCCAGGATGGTGTAATGGAGAAAGTGCAGTGAGGAAATATTGGCAAATAAGATAAGAAAAATAGGCACAACCAATAGGGGCCCTGCAGCCTCTGTATACACAGATTGTTTGTTTTGCTTTTGACAAGGTGTTATGAAAAATATGCATTAGGTCAATGAGAGATATCCCAAATTTTAAAAAAGGCAAGAAAGAGTGGGGAAAACTCCTCTCCTTTTAAAACCCCCCTGCCCTTATTATTTTGGTACAGTGCCTTAGGAAAGGATTAGGACTCAGTGGCCTTGCTCTTTATAAATGCATAATCACTTCTTACATAAATATTATCTACATTTGGCTTTTTGGGTGTCACACAATTAACAAATTAGCCATTCACTAAAAGTATTCATCTAGGTTTTGTAATACTTTCCCCACCTTAATTTTAGAATATTACATGCCAAGGGAAAAAATTGCCTTCTTTTTTATTGCACTCATTGAAATCCCTCTCTTAATGCTAGACTCTGGAGTTATAGTGGCAGTTAGTTCTGTCATCAGAATATCAGCACTCTGAATGGAATTTTGAAAATTACAAAGACTGTGTGGGCATTATAGCAGAATCGATCATTCTCTCTATACGATAAATGCACTCTCATTTTGAAGTCTATGCATTTCCTTTAATATAGTCCCCCTTTCAGTTCAATTGATGGCATTTACTGCAAGTGTGAGGCAGAAATTAGAAACCTTGAAGGTTTCAGTTCTTTTGTGCACAACATCTATGAAAAAGAGAACTTTTTTTTTTTTTTCTGTTGAAGAACCTCATAAATATATGACAGTTAGTGAGTTGAGCTTAGATTCTAAAAAGTAAAACAAATGGTTCATCTGCACTTATGTGGACATGTATAAAATTCAATATTCATGTCCAAGAGAATCCAGAGGTATAATTGAGGGATTTTAATTATTCTGCATTTAAAGTACCCTAGTTCTTTCTAATATGGTATTCTTCTAAAATGTAATATTCCAGGTATGACATTCAGAGAGGCCCAGGTGCCATGTCACAATTCTGTGGAATAGTCATGTTGAAGATTTGCGGATCTCTGTAGACTTTCACTGATGAATCTTGGGTTATTTGAAGTTGAAGTAGAGGCCATTTTATTTAGTCTGTTTCTTCTATATGTTCATGATTTGCCTGGGTGGAGGTGATATCTGTTCTCTAGAAAATCTAAGAGCTCCGCCAGAGGGAGTCTGTCTTCTATCAATAGCAGTTAGAGGGGTACTCAAGAGAAGCCCTGTATGCCATTCTGGAGAACTGGAGATACAATCTGCAGTGTTTTGTCCATTGCACCCATTAACAGAGTTATGCCACGGAATTTCATGTTTCCAGTTGAGTACTCAGCACCTGAAATTGCCCACTGGTGATGAGACCTTGAATAAGGTCCTCGTTTTAGAGAGGAGCTGGCACTGTAGAAAATAGTCTTAGAAATTCATGTGTTTCCATCTGTTTCTCCAAATATGGGTGTTTCTTTGCTTGTCAGGTTATTAATCCTCTACTTAATATCATATTCAAACTAAAGCCTAATTATATGAGTCCAGAACCACAGTGTAATATTATGAAGACAAGTGCATATGCATATATTATTTAAAGTCCCAGTGGTAGTTTTCAAGGTTTATGTAACTTGGGATCACCATTTTGAATATTATTGGTAAAATTATGAAAAGCAGTTCGAGAATCAAAACACAATGGCATGTTAATTTTGTAGTAAAATGTGATCCTGCAACTGTAATTAATATTATCCATCTCAGTAGCTGTGGGTCATTATATAGTTTAATTCAATTATTCTTGATTAAATAGAGTTAATCCATTGTGGGTATTGGTGAACCTAATTTGCGGCAATTTACAGTGGATAGGCTTATTAAAGATATATAGTGAGATATTTTATTTAACACACATTTATACTAGCCTAGTTTTAAAATTTTAAGGTCATAATCTGCTCTGGCAGCACACACACGCACCCTGTGGTTAGTTTATTTCTGCTACTTTTACAATCAGTTACTGCTTTGGTGAAAGCCTAAAGCTTAATCCATTAAGAGCCATTCAGAACAAAACAAACAAACAAAGCTTTAACCACTTCAGTAACAACAGTGCAGAACCAACAAGCAGCCTTCTTAGAAAACCCTTGCAATTTTAGGATCAATAGCCTCACACAGGATGCTCCTACGTGATGAAAGCTAGAACATTTGTGCTGCCAGGTTTTGGAGAATAAAACAAAACACACAAGTGTCTGGGAAAGATAATTTGATAAGTTTAGTTTGGAAATACCCATGTAGTCCAGAGGGCTGACTTAAGTCCTATCACCACTCATGATGAAAACAAACTAGACATCACTTTGGGCTGAAATTTTTACCTATGTGTCTTGAGAGTAGAAACTATTATATTTTAGTTTTTCTCCAAGTTCTACTACTCACAGCCTTATTATTACTACTTCTAATTAATGTAAGTGAATTTCTATCTATTCATCCATCTGTTTCTTCAAAAACAAATCTTATCTACTATCTTTACATGAACATTTATAAGAATGTTAGAGTCTACTAAACTCAAGGCTACAGTTTTAACAATAAAACTAACATACGTTCATATATGAGAGGAGCAAAAACAAACATTTTTTTGCCACAAGATTAAAAGCCTGTTCATTTCCTTTCAGAATTATTCCACTGTATATTATCCTTTGTGAAAAAACCCATTAGCTTCTTTTATACGTCCTCAAGTCTTAAATAATGCACCAGGACTGCAGAATATGTTTCATGGAAAAAAAATCTACTGTCATTCCATAGAATGAAAAAAAAAAACCAAAAAGAAAAAAAACCTCCTACATCTTTTGTATTCATTACATTCTCCTTTTGAGTTTCACAAAACAATCTTAAGAACTGTATCTCTGATAGTTATAGTTTTTAAAATGCCTTTACGTTTGTAGTTAATTATAAACTCAGTAATGAAATAGGAGTATTATTTATTATTTATTTCAAAATGTCAGCTGGTTAGACTTTACCCACAAATTATCTGGAGGCATTAAATTATATACCTCCTAGGTAGTCAACAGACACTGTTGGAATTGCCTGCAGTATGTTTACAAGCCAATTTGTTTACTGAATATTGTCTACTCGTTTACATTGCTGCTTTTTTTTTTCCCCCAAAAAGCAGATCCTCACTGACAAGCAGACTTAATATTAGAAACTTACAAAAGAAATCATTTTAATTTTAAAAAGAAGCATCAGATCCAAAGCAGAATAATCTCCTTGCTGAAATGTTATCAGATAACATTGACCATCAGCATTTTACAGATTAAAGAAATAAATTTCCCTGCAATACCATTAAAATGCATGATTTTTCTGTGTGTCAGGAATGCTGTGCAGTTTTGTCTGGATTCATTAAGGCGCTCGCTGCCTAAGTGCGTTGCCAACCGGGATGTGGGTGGCTGTAATGGCAGCCTGTAGGTTTGTATGGAAAACAAGTATGGCACTGTGAAAAAAAAAAAAAAAAAAAAATCCTTCTCTCGCCCTTACAGATACCTGTACGGAGAGCTCAGGAGACATTTCCATAGGCTCATTGTCAAGTGAATGTCAAAGCCCCCATTCGCTGGGAAGCAAAGGTAAGTCTGAAAAATGCGTTGAGGGAAAAGGAAAGGGGGCAGCGGTGGGGGTGAAGTCACCTAGCATTGAAGCAGCCTAACCAAGTGACAGACACGTAGACAACTCTGACGGTGCCAGAACAACACTCTGCACAGCCCACCAGCAAGCAGTTTGTCACTGCGACAAGAATATCCTCCGCAATTTGGCATCAGGGTCCTTGGACAGCCAACTGCGCCTGTACAGCCCGAGACGTGCTATTCGGCAACAGGGAAGATGGGAACCAAGGTTCTCGTTATTATGTCCAAATGTGTTATTTTATGAAAAACATATCTTTTGTCATGATCAACATAGAGAGGGAACAGTAGTAATTGATAATAACTGGGGGCAAATAAGACAACAAATTGGGAAAAAATATGTTCTGATCTGTTTTTGAGGTACCCTGTGTAGCGAGAAGTTTCAGGATGTTTGCTTGATTGGTCTGGTGTTTTATGGAGTACTCCCACAGTGTTTCATAGAAATAATGAGTACAGAGGTGCAAGAATGAACTGGGAAGATTTCTGGTAGTAAACCTTTTGCTTTTAGCAGAACATACTCTTTTAGACTGTATGTGTTTGTATATGGTGTGTTGATTAATAAGTCGCTGAGTGCAAATCCTTTCTTGCCAGTATGATTTGAAATAGGACAAAGAATTCAAGGTAAGTTGGCTTATAAATGTGCAAAGGAAAGACCCTTTACACTTTACATTGCTACCCTGGTAATCTATTATAAAAGTGCAATAAAGGAGAGAAGCCAGGGGCATAGGATAAAGGTATCTGATAAATAAGCAAGTAGTGTTCCCCTTGCCAATTACTTGGCATCTTACTTTGTAATTAATGCCACAGTAATGAAAAAAGTGGTAGGCACGAAGATTGGGCCTTTTGTGCATTCTATACAGAACCAAACACTCATAAAAATCTAGCTCAAAGCTAGCCTAGTTTGGCTGTCTCCACAATCAAAACTTCCTAGAGAATTAGTCCCATAGGGTGTGTGTGTGTGTATGTGTTGTGAGGTATTATATAAGAGTGACATCAGGCAATTGTGGTGTTGCCGTCTCCATTGCACAGACAAGGGTGTCCTTCATTCCCCAGACATGATGGAAACGTGTACCCATTCTGCCAGGATCTAACATCATGGTATTTATTATGTTCACTAGTTGTCCTATGAAACACTTAACTGCTCCTAAGTGGCTATGATAACCGCCTCACAGTGCTTGGTGCATTTCCCAGTGGCTTGTATATTTGTGCTCTTTGGGAACTTTCAGGAAACACTAAAACTAATAAAAGTTAAATACTGATGAAAGTGATAACACTAATAGTCATTTTAACAACTAAGAAAGAATGCAATTTTAGGCAGTTTTGATATCGTTTGAAATACAGTACAAGTTTCAAAAATATACAGTTAATGTTATAACAATATTTTTAAAAAACATATTTTCTCTAGCTAGCCACATAAACTGGATAGTAAAGGGTGGTTTGGGATTGTAAGGAATGGAGAAAGAGATGTTTAATTCTGCGTCTTGGAAATGGTGTTAGGGTTGGAGAATGTTGACTGGCTGACTCTGGGGATGATTAAATGAGAAGGCCCAAGATTTTTATCCTTGTAGGGGTAAGGTTCAAAGAAGGGGAGAAAAGAGAGGCATGTGAAGAGAGAGTGTTCGAAGCTAGAGGGTACAAAATACAGTGGAGACCACAGAGAAAACTAACCCCTACTTTTCTAAGCTTTGCGTGGGGTGTTTTCTTTGCAACTCCCATTAAAGTCAATGGGAATCACGCAGCTAAAACCCTGTGTAACTCTTTGACAATTTACTTCCTAGTGTCTGGAAAAGAGTACTACCTACTAAGGGCAATTTACTCATTTTAGTTTGTGCCTCCCATACAAAGATGAATTTGATAGCACATAGCAGGAGGAAAAGAGAGACTGCATTTAAGATTTTGTTATTGCAAAAGAAATCATCATTGGAAAATGTCGCCTAAACTCTCACCTTGTTTAGCAACAACAATAAACAGAGAAAAGCAATCCAGTGAAAGAATATGAAAAGAAGTATGGACTTGATTACAGGAAAAATGGTGATTGTTAGTATAANCATTGGAAAATGTCGCCTAAACTCTCACCTTGTTTAGCAACAACAATAAACAGAGAAAAGCAATCCAGTGAAAGAATATGAAAAGAAGTATGGACTTGATTACAGGAAAAATGGTGATTTGTAGTATAAGGGTTTTTTTGCCTTTTTTTTTTTTTCCATTTTAAATTCTCCAGCTCTGAACACAATCACATGATAATAAGAATAGAGAACAATTCTTAAGACACCAAACTGAAGCTCTTGATTACTTGCTTTTTGCCATGCACCTCAAGTTGTACATACGTAAATATACCTGTGGTATCCTTACAAAATCTTTAATAATACAAATATTGTGAAAGGGAGTTACATAGGGTTCTCCTTATGAGTAGAAATATAGAAAAATGACATTTATTCTGCTATAAGCAATAACTGAAAAATGCATTGTATACTCTATATAATATTTTAAAAAGCGATAGAATGTGATGTTAAAAAGTGCTTGCTATTTGTAATCTCTTTCATGAACTTAGAAGGCAGAAAACTATAACTAGCTTTCAACATATTTTTATTATAGGCTCTGCATTTCTTTCCCCCGAAATGAAATGTCTATTTAGGTGCTCTTCTGCCTTATGGATACAATTCTTATAACTACACAGCCAAATAATAAGCTTATGTGGGCTAAGGATGCAGCTTCTGTGTTTTTCTGAGTCCCTTCTCTGTAATTTGTTTTGTGACTTGTCCTTTGGAGGGTGAAGAAGTAAGACCCTACATGGCTCTGCTTTTCGGTACATAGAGCAGAGACACATCTATGATCAGCTGCCTAGGCAAGTTGATTATTGCGCAATATAATTTCTAAGTTTATATGTATAAATGAGCACTTCTCGCCATGGACCTAGCTTGTACTTCAATTTAGGTAAGCATACTGCTGCAGCAGCTTTGAAACCATTTCTCTTTGATTGTACCAATTAGCAGATCCTGAACTTTACCACCAGGAAAAGACATTGCTCCACATTTATGAATGCCTGGCTTTTGAAAATTAGAATAATTATGTCACCAAACCTACCATTGATTTTCAGATAGACATCGCAATAATTTTGTAAGAGTAAAAACCTTTCTGAAAGCACACTGACAATTTTTATGGCAGAAATAATATGTAGGGATGAATATGGTGATTTGATCTGTGAGAACATTTAAGGGAGAGAGATATTTTACTTGAACAGAATTTAGATGTGTTTCTGAGCCGAGTCTTTGATTATAAATTTCATGTGGGAGGGTTCTGACTGTGTGAGAACTTCTGAAATCAGATTTTCTTGGAGGAGGGGGTTGAGAATTCCCAAAATAATGAAAAGCCTGTGCTGCTATTACCATAGATTATAGTAGTATTATAAAATCATAAACAATGTTAAATTTAAGACCATAAAAATTCTCCGAAGTTTTAGCTCTGAGGCTTACAGCTGATTCTTACATCCCAGCCCATTCATTGTTTGGCCAGATCACATATCCTTCACTAAATACACATAAATGATTTCTGTTCATGAATTAAACCAGAACTGAATAACACACAAAAAGCTCTTTAGTTATCTATTGGGTTTTTTCCTATTTTTCTTCTTATAGTATTTTTATAACCAGCAAGAATAAGTTAATATCAGTATTTACAGTAAAAAAAAAAAAAAGATATGGCAATGGCAGTGTCATTCACAATGTTATAGAAACTTCTTTTCCTCTTATGTTATATTGCCATTGTTTCATTTTGAGCAGGAAACTGAATAATCTTAACACATTTCATGAAATCAAAGATTTACAGAGTTGTATATTCTAGATCTCTTATTTTAGGAATTATCTTTGCCATGATCTGAATGAATTAGATATTTTAACTAATTAAATTCTAAAATTAATCTGTTTATTTCAGACTTGGTTTGCTGGGAATTTACTATAAATCAATGTTTTCTAGCGCTGACGCTTACGACATCTTTCAATATTCATTTTTTTCTCTCCCTCCACATGGTTAAGAAATTATTATGACTTTGACATGGCATCTATGCAGTCATTTTGTAGTATATGCAGTTGGGGAAGACATACAGAAATAATATATTTTCCCTTACAAGATCTCAAAACCACATATTTAGTTTGCAGTACACGCACACACACACATGAACACAGTATATTTCTTTTAGCTCCATGAGCACATTTTGAATATATTGGCCCTGAAACATTTTCTCAGTCCCAGGAATGGTGTTTCATGAAGTCATTTTGGTTTTCACTAAGAAACCAAATAAGTGCATCATCAAATTAATGATGAATTATATTATTAAAGACAAATTCATATATATATATATATATTCATTATTTTAACCACATTTGTTTTTTCTTGTATCTGTCTTTGGGCTTCCCTTGTGGCTCAGCTGGTAAAGAATCCGCCTGCAGTGCAGGAGACCTGGGTTTTCCCTTTATCTCCGTTTTTCAAACATGACACTTGAATAGCTTTCTACAACTAAAATCTACTTGGAAAGCTGAAGTATGAAGGGTAACTTGGGAGTGAAAGTGTGATACTGTTAATGATGTGATTCTCTGGTTCCAGAGATCTTTGGGATTTTCAATATGGTAAATTTCTGATGTGCCCCTTCAAGATTTGAGACTTGAGCTCTTCTTTGCTGCATTTGAAAAAGGAAGTTACTATACAGTAGCCCGAGTCTGGAGCAAAAGTCTCCCATCATTATACGTTGTTGTTTGGGATGAAAACATGGAAAGGAAATCCTCCCAAGCAATGTTACGTTGTCTGTTCTCTCCTTGCTGTGTGTGCATAGCTTCTTTATCATTAAGCTGATTCAAGGACAAGTGCTGAAAGAGGAAGCGATATTTTAAGGTGAAATGAGATCTGGAAAAGTTTTGTAGATACCTAGAAGCAGACAGGAGAAAATCTGTATCAAATAGCAGAAACTCTGAAGCTTCAAAATGATGGCACAGAATGAAAAACAATTTTTTTTTTTCCAGTTCTAAAACTAAGGCAAAGGTTCAGGTGAAACGTAACATAATTTTCATAATTATTTAAGTATGAAAGCACATAATTGGTAGGTTCATTCATGGTCTTTTAAGTGGCATCACTGGACAATGGAAAAACCAAGAAGCTATTTCTCTGCTTTTTCAATATCATGCAATACAAATTTGAGCAAATCATTTCCCTGTTCAGGGCTTACATGGGCACCAAGCAAACAAAATTCATACATAATTAGTATAAGGAGAAATGCATTATTATTTTAGATTATTTCTGATACCTGAAGTTTCTATTGTTGTCTGAGCTTTTTACACTGTACAAAGTATATTTACTACAATAGTTTCAGTTACTTGTTCATTCAAAAATGTTTACAGCATATTGGGCATGACCATAATTGCTATCAGCTATTCAGAGACTGTGAAGACAAAGTTCCAAACCTTCACAATATTCATAGTCTGATGAATGAAGCTATAAACCAAAATTAACAACACAGTATAACAAGGGATATGATAAACGCTTGTCACTGTTTCTGTGGGAAGTCAGAGGAGGCGCTCCTAACCTTGCCTCAGAGAGCTAAGAAAACTACTTAGAGGAGGTGAGCACTGAATGAGATTGATGGTGAAAATGAAGCTTCTTGCATATAAACCAAGTGTTTCACAGGAGGGCTGACCTAATTTGTGCTGTTCAGGAGACCTTGGCTTTAAGAATTCTTTTTTTGTGGCTTTAAAAATATACATTACTGTGAAGTTCGGCTGCCACCAATTCGTTTTGATACTGGGTTTTGTTTTCTGTTTTCTTTATTACATTGGAAGGAACGGGGAAACCAGTAACTACTAAATATAAACATATGATTCACTCAGTGACTACTTTCTACCCATTCAATACATCTGTTTTTTGAATGGAGTGTGTGTGTGTTTGTGTATGTGTGAGTGTGTATACATATAAAAAGGTAAACATAAATAAATATTATTATGAGAACTTTATGATATCTTTTGATATACCTGGAGTGATGGTGGCGTAACAAACCTGAACAGGGAAACCTACACTCAAATTGTTTTAAATATTTGGGAGGATTCTAGGGCTTTCCAAGAACAGCTGAATATACAAATACACAAATCTTTTTAAACTTTCTGTTATACAGGGTGTTAAAATGGTTATCTTTTTAGCAGGTGTGAAAAAGGAACAGGTAGTAGGAGGGGTTAATACATAGAAAATACTCAAAATGAAATCAGAATTTAATGATCTAGGGCAACGATTCATTCTCAAAGTATAATGTGCATAAGAACCACTTGGAGAACTTGTTAAAAAGTATAGTAGGCCTGGGGTTGGGCTGATGAATTTCATCTTTTACAAATTCACAGATGATGCTGACGCTGCTTGCTGAGGATCACACTTTGAGTACAACTGATGTAGACCAGTGCTTCTCAAATTTAATCTGCATAAGAATTACTTGGGGATCTTGTTAAGTTGAAGATATGGATTCAGTAGGCCTGGGTAGGAGAATTTGCATTTTGAGCAAGCTCAGAGATGATGCTGATACTGCTTGTCTGTAGGCCACATAGTAAGAGGCACGGCCTTAGATGAAGTTCTGCCTTATGAGTCCAAGTCATATGACATGGCTTGGTCATTTTCAGAAAATAATAGAACCAAAAAATGATTTCAAGTTTGGTTTCGAATCAAATAAGATTGTCTCCTTACCAACAAATGCTAATAGAGAATTAGTGTTTGTTCTTTCATATTGTGTGAGTAAATGTTACAACCCTACTGAGAGAAGCATTTACTGATCTGTATAAAATGCCTGCCCTAGTCACTGTGAAAGATTAGGTCAAACGCAGGTTTCTTCTTTTAAGTCGTTTCTATCACTACCTTGAAACCTTAGAAATGAAATGTTACCCAGACTGGCCATGTATTGAATGTGTTATATTTCTCTGATTCTGTTAAGTAGGTAAAGAAGGCAGAAAATGGACTGGTTTAACATCTTTCCCCCGACACACAAAAATAGAAGTAGTACACTATGTAATGTTATCTACTCTCCACCTGTGGTGGATTCATGTCGATGTATGGCAAAACCAATACAGTATTGTAAAGTAGAAAAAAAAAATAAAAATTAAAAAAAAGAAAGCAAAAGGTTGAACTAAATTTAGTGAAATGAATTGGAAAATAGGCTTAATTTTGATCATATAACAGTCCCTGGTGGACTGTATTGGTCTAGGCATGGAGGAGCCTACCTGAGAAGTATTGACTCTCTTCAACCTGCATTTTCTTGGTCATTGGTAATTCTGCATTCCCTCTGTTCTGTGTGCATGCATGCTTAGTTGCTCAGTCATATCACTCTTTTCAACCCCATGAACTGTAGTCTGACAGGCTCCTCTGTCCATGGAACTTTCCAGGTAAGAATACTAGAATACTATCTTCTCTAGAGGATGTTTTCAACCCAGGGATTGACCTTGCATGTCCTGCAGGTTGCTGAGCCACCTGAGAAGCCCTTTTAAATAACAGAGAAATGAAATAAGGGTAATGGCACTTGGAGTAGAAATTTCTAATAGAGCATTCAGATGAAATTTTCAAAAGAGGGGGATCTGTAGTATTTACTTTGACTGACTTTGGATGGTTTTAAGGACCATAGGGCTGCATGCATTTCTGTTCTTACGTCCCTGCCATTCACAAATTTTCAACTGATATGATACTGTTAAATTCAGTGACTCAACATGGTTTTTATATTTGTCAACATGGTATTTATATTTGTTTTTATATTTGTCAAGTCTCAATTTATTTGTTGATATTTTCTTGGTGAAGTGGATCAGATATGGGCCACCAATTATGTTCATAAAAATACCCAAGCTGCGGCAGCCAAGGAAATGCAAAAATGTTTAAAATATTAATATAATTTTAACATGGCTTTTTGCTTTTTTCATTTCTGAAGATAAGTGATACATTTACAATAATAATTTATGGTTAAGTACTTTTGGCACTTGTACTCCTTCATCTCATGTCTCAGGGATGTTCATTTCTGATCCACTTACCAAACTGGACTACACCAAGCAAAAATTCTACTTGTAGGATGTTTCACTTTTTAGCATATCATACTTGCATCTTTTGTTAATTATCTAAAAAGAGTTGCAAACAATATGGTTTTAAAATGTAGCTGTTTGGGTGAGAGGAACAGTGCTTAACCTTTTTGGAAATTCCACCCTTTTTAAGTGTGACTCCTCTTCAAAGAAAATGCTCATGAAGCACATTCAGGAAAATTTTGTATACAAAGTAACGCATATTCATTGACCTTTTGAAGGAAGATTAGCAACTCTTGTCTTGACAATTGAGGTGAAGTTAACCAAAACCATCTTTTTTTTTTTTTCTTTTGTTACATAGACATTGAAACCAGATGGATCAATAGACTGTTTTTCTAAAAACATCATTTTGTTTTTATGGTGTAAACCTTGCCTTACAAATAAGCCTTTATCCTGATTTGTAACATAGAAGCAAGTGGACATCTGGCTTCTGTGGAAAATATGATTCACTCATTTGCATTTTAAAATTCCATTCATTCCATTTTTAAATTGTTCACTTGTCCTCTTTGCTCTTTCTAAAAGCAACACTTCTCAACACTCTTCAATTTCAAATTGAAGTTTGAAATTAGGTTTATGTTATTTATAATTCAGAATGTTATCCTTTTAACATTTTTAAATGAAAATCAATATTCAAGGTCCACAGCATGAAGAAACTCACAATATCTAGGTAAGTGAAAAGTCATTTGAAAACCACAAAGGAGTTTGGGTATCAAAACTCAATTTAAACCCTCTTCTTTTACATTGGATTTGAGTGAGGGTCAAAATACTAATAAATAATTTATTCTTCAAGTCAGTTATAATCTGTCTTCAAAAGCATTTTGCTGTATATAGGTGCTTCTGTCATTAATGATAGGTTGAAAAAAAAAATCTGAGTTGAAGGACTATAACGCCATTTGGTTGCTCATGATTGTTATTTGCCGCAATAGTGTTTGCAAGAATTTGAAACTTGAAAGATTTTCAATCATTCTTAGTCCTAGCCGTTTCTCATTATAGTGGCAAATCCATAATCTAATAATTTCACTAAATTGAATCCTCATGATAATCCAAAGCAGAATAATTTGGATATTCCATTCCAATTTTAGGTAAAACTTCTCATGAGCATTTTATGCCTCGGCTTAAAATCATAGGCCTGTGTGGAATGCTAATATTTCCAAAGGATAGTTCTGAATATATAGTTAAACTTAATCTCTTTTAATAACCAATTAGTTACATCCCAGAAGGATCCTTGTGTGTGTGTGTACATAAAAGATTTCCCTCCAGTTTAGTGGAATAGTTGATAGGTCTAAAACTAGATGCAAGAAATAGGGATAACATGATAGGCAAAGGTAGAAAGAAGACAGAAATCAGTTCATCATCTTCAACTAAATTTTAGGCCTACTTCTCAAAGTATGCCAGAAGATACTGCTTTCCTAAGAATATCAATCACATGAGGTTTAAGGTGATTAAGGTAAATTAAGGTATTAACACTATGAGGACATACAGCTTGGACAGTGGAGAGCTATACATGGGAAACTGGAACCAAAAAGACCAGCTGGTAGAAGTTCTCAAGCTCTGAGCTTCCATGCTCTAATAATTCATGTCTCACCACTGATATCCTTTGCTAATATATTAAAATAGAGAAAATACCTGGCAGAATATATTGAACTAGAAATTAGGAAAAGTGAATTTGCTTAAATTTTACAAGATATCATGACAGCTGTCATCTTGAACTAAATCACCTTTTCATTCAGGGCTTGGTGCCTATAACTGAGGGGAAACGAGGGATCATATTAATGATTTGGTCTATAGAACTCTTAGAAAATGAGAGCTCTCTTCTTGAGTCAAGGCATTACAAACTCTTTGAGACAAGCTGGAGATTTCTAGAAGCTAGAATCATGTAGATAACTCTTTATCCTAACTCACTAGGTCCCCTTTAGTCTTCTATCTATCTACCTATCGAAGGAGATGCTAAAAACTAGTCTCTGAAAATGACTAAAGAAGCCTGTGTTTGGTAGATTAGGTCAAAGTAGAAATTTGATGTTTGAGTAGGTAGGTCTCAAAACAAGTATTGAATCAGTCCCCATCTTTTAGGAAAAATCCAAATGGCTTTACCTGTGTTTTTGGTTCATTCTACCTCACTTCTGGGATGGGATGCTACTATCACTTCCATCTTACTCACTTGGTACTTACTCACTTCATGGGTGTGTAAGCTAGGACACAAGAAGATAATTACTTCCCAGTATAATAACTTTTGAGATTTTAGGGGGAAAAGTACAAGCACATAAAATTCTAAGGACATAACCATTCTATTGTGCTTTATAGTGCCTTTCATTTGGACTTATTATTGTAAAAGTAGTTAATTAAAGTTTTTAACTTCCCGTTTGCGGTAAGTGAAATTGAAGACTCAAGTCTTCAAAAAGTCAGAATTATAAACCCAATGCTAATCAGTAATGAACCTGAAAAGACAAAGCTGAAACTTTTCTTCCAAAACTTGTTTTCATTGCCATGTAAGTTTTAAAAAAAATATTCACTGAAGCAAAAAATATATTAAATGCACAAATGTTAAGTGTACAAATTATTGAATATTTGAGCAAAGTCAACACATCCATGTACTTTTCAGTGGTTTCATGAAAAAGTGCATTTTTACCATGTAAAAAATTCACCTCTGTCCCTTCGTATTACCATTGGCCAAAAGAAATCACTATCTTGATTCCTACTACCTCCAATTATTTTCATGTTGTTGATTTAAAAACAAATTATTTTGCTGCATTTGGTCTAAGTTGTGGCACGAGAGATCTTCATTGCACCATGCAGGATCTTTCGTTGTGGTACACAAATTCTCTAGTTGTAGCACACAGGATTTCTACTTGTGGCAATGGGGCTTCAGAGCACGCAGGGTCTCGGATCCTCATGGCATGTGATCTTAGTTCCTTGACCAGGATCAAACCCACATCCCCTGCATTGCAAGGCAGATTCTTAACCACTGGAGCACCAAGGAAGTCTCTGCTGTTGACTTCTATGTGAGTAGTTACACATGATATGTACTTTGCTGTACCTAAGCTGTGGAACAGTGGTGATGTAATGACAGTTCATTTATTTTCATTGCTATAGCGTATTCACCAGATGTACATGCCAAAGTTAATTTATCACTACTTTTGATGGGCATTGGTTGCTTCCAATTTTTGGCTTTATTCATCTTGTATGTATTTTGGGTATATAAGTATACTTTTCAGTTGTTGCTCAGTTGCTAAATTCATGTTCAACTCTTTGCAACCCCATAGATGCAGGNTATCACTACTTTTGATGGGCATTGGTTGCTTCCAATTTTTGGCTTTATTCATCTTGTATGTATTTTGGGTATATAAGTATACTTTTCAGTTGTTGCTCAGTTGCTAAATTCATGTTCAACTCTTTGCAACCCCATAGATGCAGGATGCCAGGCTTCCCTGTCCTTCAGTATCTCCCAGAGTTTGCTCAAACTCATGTCCATTGAGTCAGTGATGCCATCCAACTATGTGTCTCATCCTTGCCACTCCCTTCTCCTCTTGCCCTCAGTCTTTCCCCACATCATAGTCTTTTCCAATGAGTTGGCTCTTCACATCTGATGGTCAAAGTATTGGAGCTTCAGCATCAGTCTTTCCAATGAATATTCAGAGTTGATTTCCTTTATGATTGACTGGTTTGATCTCCTTGCTGTCCATGAGACTCTCAAGAATCTTCTCCAGTACCACATTTCGAAAGAATAAATTCTTCAGTGCTCAGCCTTTTTTAATGGTCCAACTCTCACATCTGTACATGACTACTGGACAAACCAGTAGATTTGACTAAATGTACCTTTTTCAGCACACTTTTCTGCCTGGGGTAAACTGTATACCTGGGAATGGAAACAAAATATGTTCAGCTGTGGTAGATGTGACAAAACAATTTTTTGAAGTGATTGTGCCATTTCATGCTTGTGCTAGCAATGTCTGATGTTGCTTCTTATCCTCACTATATTCTAATTTTAGCCATTACTCCTTGAAAGGAAAGTTATGACCAATCTAGACAGTGTATTAAAAAGGAGAGATGTTAGTTTATCAACAAAGGTCCATCTAGTCAAGGCTATGGTTTTTCCAGTAGTCATGTATGGGTGTGAGAGTTGGACTNAGCCATTACTCCTTGAAAGGAAAGTTATGACCAATCTAGACAGTGTATTAAAAAGGAGAGATGTTAGTTTATCAACAAAGGTCCATCTAGTCAAGGCTATGGTTTTTCCAGTAGTCATGTATGGGTGTGAGAGTTGGACTATGGAGAAAGCTGAGTGCCAAAGAATTGATGCTTTTGAACTGTGGTGTTGGAGAAGACTCTTGAGAGTCCGTTGGACTGCAAGGATCTAAACAGTCCATCCTAAAAGAGATCAGTCCTGGATGTTCATTGGAAGGACTGATGTTGAAGCTGAAACTCCAATACTTCGGCAACCAGATGTGAAGAGCTGACTCATTGGAAAAGACCCTGATGCTGGGAAAGATTGAGGGCGGGAGGAGAAGGGGATGACAGAGGATGAGATGGTTGGATGGCATCACTAACTCAATGGACATGGGTTTAGGTGAACTCCTGGAGTTGGTGATGGACAGGGAAGCCTGGGGTGCTGTAGTCCATAGGGTCACAAAGAGTCGGACATGATCAGAACTGAATTGAACTGATGTAGTGGTATCTCATTGTAATTTTAATTTACTCTCCTTTGGAAACAAATAATGTTTGGCCACTTTTCCTGTGTTTATTGGCTATTGTGAAATATCTGTTGTCCATTTTTCTTTTCTGCTGTCTTTTTTATAGTTTCGTAGAACTTGGTATATTCTGCATATGTCCTTCGTGAGATCAGTGCATTGCAACCAACTTTTTCCAGTGCCTTTTTCACTTTTTAAATGGTGTCTTTCTTTATTTTAATTTGGCCTTTTCTTTTATGGTTAGTGCATTTTGTTTCCTGTTAAAGGTATCTTTACCTACCCCCAAAATGGGACAATATACTCCTACTTGGGAGCAGGGGGCAGGGAAGCTTATTTTTTAACCTTTTATTTTTAGACCTATGGACAACTTGAAGTGATTTCTGTGTATCCTGTAGAGTAGGAATCACTTATAATTTTTTCTTTATATATATTCAATTGGAACACTTTATTGAAAAGATAATTCTTTCAGTATTTCAGTGCAATCACCTTTGCTATAAATTGACTATGTATTGATATATGTATACATCTGTATTTAGATTCTCCTTTAGTTTCCTTATGCACTATACTCTGAATTACTATACTTTGTACTAAGTCTTGATTTCTAGCAATGTGTATCCTTTGATTTTGTTCTTTTTCAAACTGATTTAGGCTATTCTTATCTCTTTGCATTTAAAATTATCTTGCTGATTTTCACATTTAAAAATATCTTGTATAATTTTGATTGGGAATGCATTGAATCTATATATCATTTTTGGGAGAAATGCTATGTTTTCAACATTGTATTCTGTTCACAAATCCTTTCATCTCTAGTGTTTATAGTCTTAATTTCTCTCAATAATGTCCTATAGTTTTATAAGTAGAGGTCTTATACATATTAAAATTTTTTCTTTGACATTTGCTTTTTGGAATGTTAGTGCAAATTCTCTGTATACTTTTAAAACTTAATTTTCTAATTGTTAATGGTATATAGAATTACAATTTTTTTATATTGACCATTTATCCAGTTTCCTTGCTAAAATTGTTTATGAATCTGGTTTTACTATAGAAGCTTTTGGATTTTATATCAAAAGTTATATCATTGGCAAATAATATCTTATTTCTCTCTTTCTATCCTTATATCTCTTATTTCTTTTACTTGCTTATTTCTCTGACTAGTTATTAAACACAAGAGTGCTCATGGACATCTTTGTTTCTTTTCCAGTCTCATGGGGGAAATTTGTTTGTTTGTTTGTTTCATTATTGTGTATGTTACTTGCTGTAGGTTTTATATAAATACAAATTGCAGATTAGAAAGTTTAATTTACTCTTAAAATGTATTGATTAATTTTCAAATATCTTTATATTTTCTACTTAGCTTTTTAAAAACTTGATTTCTAATCTAATAGCAATGAAATAAAAGAATATACCATGATTTTAATTCTCTGAAATTTACTGAATATATTCAGTATTGATAGGTTGTGGTCTGTTTTGGTGTACATTTTATGTGCACCTGAAAGAATGTATATACTCTAACATTTGAAGACAGTATCCAGTGTATTGTTGTTGTTGTTTAGATGCTAAGTTGTATCTAGAACTCTTGCAATCTGATGGACCGTAGCCCAGGGGCTCCCAGGTGATAGTGGTAAAGAACCTGCCTGCCAATGCAGAAGATGTAAGAGACATGGGTTTGATCCCTGGATTGGGAAGATCACCTGGAGGAGGGCATGGCAGTCCACTTCAGTATTCTTGCCTGAGAATCCCATGGGCAGAGGAGCCTGGCAGCTACAGTCTGTGGGGTCACAAAAAGTCAGACACGACTGAGAAGACTTGACATGCACTGTAGCCCACCAGGCTCCTCTGTCCATGGGATTTCCCAGGCAAGAATATTGGAATGGGTTGCCATTTCCCTCACTAGGGGATCTTCCTGAATAAGGGATTGAACCCATGTCTCTTACATGTCCTGCATTGGCAGGCAAGTTCTTTACCACTCAGCCAGCAGAGAATCTTGTTCAATATATAGTCTATCACATTTGAAGTCAGTTAGATTGAGTGTTTATTTTCATACTCAATTCTCCTGTGTTCCTACTGCTATTTTATCTATTTTTTGTATTATTATTAAGAGGATTGTGTTAAAAACTTGCCATATGATTTTTGATTTGTGTATTTTGCTTCTATTTCTGTCAATTTTATGTTGCTTCATATAATCTAAAGCAGTGTTATCAGATGTATATAAATTTAAAATTGCTGCTTTCTGATGCATTAAGTCATTAGAAAATGTCCCTTTTTATGTTACTTTTCTTTCCTCCCTTTCCTCATTTTCCACTAATCAGATGTTTTTAGCGATCCATGTTCCATGCATAAATCTCTGGCTAACTTGATAATTAAACTTCACTAGTTTTTTTATTACTTACCTTAGAACTTATAACTCACATCCTTGTTTTTTGAACATTTATTTCAAATTGGTATTCTTACTGACTTCCCAGATAATGCAAGATACATAGAATAATTTATATCCATTTACCTACTTCTTGACGTTATATTTTTGTCACACATTTATTTCTAACTATTTTATAAACCACAAAAACATATTATTTCTTTTTGTGGATTTACTATCTGTTTCACTGCGTAAACATATTTAATTTATCCATTGCTCTTCATTCCTCTCTGCATTTCTCTGCTTCTGGATTTATTTTAATTCTGCTGAAAGAAATACTTTATTGTTTTCTTTAGTGTGAATCTATTGGTCTGAAAAATCTTTGTTTTGTATTTCTATCTTAGCATCACTTTTTTGGAGGATATCTCATCTGGGTATAAAATTTTGATTTAGTAGGTTCTTTTCTCCTTTTAACACTTTAAAGATGTTTCATTATCTTCTGGCTTTCATTGCTTTTTTCACTTCTTTGAAAGCAATGACTTTTTCATCCAAACTGTCTGTGGTTTTTTGTTTGCTTTATGCTGAAGAAACTCAGTGTGATTTTCCTTGTGTAATCTTTTTGTTTGTTTGTTTTTACCTTCTTTGGGTTCATAAGACATTCTGTATTTGTTCTTGCAGTTTTTTTTTTTTCCTACCAGCATTTAAAAAGTCTTGTTGAAAGTCTCTGCAATATTGCAGTTGGCCCATTGCTCTACACTTTCAAGCTCTCAGATTGTGTGTATATTAGAATTTTTAACCACAACTCACTTATATATTCTGTATTTTTCATTAATGCTTTATTTTTAATTTTATATTGGAGTATAGTTGATTAAATATTTTTTTTGTTCTTTAGATATTTTCTACTGGCCTGTCTAACAGATCTGTATACCCTTCTTCAGCTCTTCCCCAACTACAGTTACCCTATCTTTTGAAATCTGAATTTGTTACTGTAATTTTTACATGTAAAATTTTTATTTGATTTTTTTTTATATATTCCAGTTCTATGGTAGGATTATCTGGTTTATTTCATTTATTGAACATATTGATCAATTAATCTTTAATTCCATGTCTGAACATTCTGACATTTGTGTCACCTACAGATCTATTTCTATTAGCTACTACTTGTTCTTCTGACACTTTACTTCAGTAAGACTTAAAAAAAAAATTGAATCCTAGACATTGTGTTTGATTGTAGGAATTAATTTATGTTTTCTTATTCTAAAGAAGATTTATCTCACCTTCTGTCAGGCAGCAAAAAGAGAACATATCTAATGATAGACTGGGGACTTCCTAGGTGGTTTGGGGGTAAAGAATGCACCTGCCAATGCAGAATATGGCAATGCCTTCAAGCTTATGTCTCTGTATGTTATATAGCTTTTCCTAATTCTTCTCAGCAAGAGCTTTGATCTCTTCTTAGCTACTATGTGGTATTTGGAAGTGAAATTAATCCCCCCATAATGGGATTAGCCAATATTGAGTGATATTTTACATATTGAGAATTTACTTTAAAATAAATAATTCAGAGACACAGGTTTGATCCCAGGGTCGGGAAGATCCCCTGAAGAAGGAAGTAAAAACCCATTCCAGTATATTCTTGTTTGGAAAATTCCATGGGCAGAGGAGCCTGGCAGGCTGTAGTCCTTGGGGTAGCAAAGAGTCAGACACAACTGAGCGTGCACACATGTACACAATGTTGGATTGAGCTGAAAGGAAACTGATTTTCTGTCCTGGTGGGACGTGGCCTTCCTCTTATTCATCTCTTTCTAAGGTGCAACTTTCCAGAGTTCCCAACAGAGACTTCCCAGGGCCATGAGAATGTCTCTGTCCTACTGTGTATTTACCTTCTTCCTGACTTCTTAGCCTAATCATCAATGCAGCATTGTTGGTAGCTCCTGAAGAACTACAAGATTTTTCCTTTTTGGGTGGTTTTAGGCCCAACAAATTTCTGCCTTCCTTGATAGCACAAAACTCCAGTTTTTGCCTTCTCAATAGGTGCAGTTGACTTAACCTGCCTTTTCATCTTCTTTCCCTAAGCTAAGAATTGGCACATGCCATGAGAGGAAAAGAAGCATAAAAAATTGAGCTTGTCCTAGTAAGCTCCTTCCCTGCCTCCAGAAGTGTGCCCCTCAAATCCTGGCTGTCTCAGCAGTTCTCCAGTGCCTTCAAGCTTATGTCTTTGTGTGCTATGTAGCTTTTCCTAATTGTTTTCAGCAAGAACTTTGATCTACTGTAAGCTACCTCATGGTATTTGGAAGTGAAAGTAATTTCTCCTCCAGCCCTATGATGAGATTATCCAATATTGCATGATATTTTACATATAACAATTTGTTCTAAAATAAATAATTCCAAACTCTATCTTCCTTTGTATTACAAAGAACTCCAGTAATATTTTGAGCATGCTTTGAATATGTATATTGTGAATTTGATTTAGATAATTTTCTGTTATCAATTAAAAGTGTATTTTGTATTTGAGAAGCATAGTTATGTTTAGAGATATTAATAAACCAGAATTTTGGTGTGTGATACTGTAGTTATAAAGTGACAACAAAATAGGAGGGAAAACATCCCTCAGGGCATCACAATATTTGGTTCTTGGGGTATACGCTTCTATAGGAGTTTTAAAATAGAGTCTCAATAATTAGACTCTCTTGGATGAAGTTCAAGAAATCCATTTAGCAATATAATCAACACTAAATATTGTTAGATTGAGATTTTTAAAGTCATAGCTTTCAATTAGTTAAGAATGGATCTAAGCATTAATCTAAAATATTTCACATGTAGGGTGAACCTTGTCGTCTTTTTACTCAAGAATCAGACATTAGGAAAACACTGTGTTTCAGGAAATACTTTTGGAACTGCTATGTTCAGTACCTCTTTTCCTTTTTGACATTACAGAATCATTGTAAGCACCAGGCCCACCTTACATTCTCCATCAAAATCATGGATAGTCTTTTCTCTGTATCTTCATATCTTCATTCTAAGGGAGGTTTAATTCCATAACCTCCTCTCTATTCCATTCTCTCATGTAATTTTACCTGACCAATATCTCATCTTCTTAATATCTATATTAGCAAATATTTGATCTGATAAATGGATACATAATAAGATAAATGTTTCAAGTGAAAGCTTTAAACATATCTGTATCAAAATACTTCATTATAATAACTCTTCCATAAAATAATCTTAATAGTATTGTTATACATACATTTTCAAAAAAATGTTGCTTTTTCTTCATTAATTATTTGCATGGGTCTTTAAGTTATAGCTTTCTGGTTATAAATGTATATATTGGAATATGTTCTGAAGATTTTCTTCACCCTTAATCCAATTCAAACCTGGAGGATATGGTTTAACAACTGTCATCGTAATTAAGATATTCTTGCGCCTTGAAACTTTTCTCTCAACCAAGGTAGCATCTGGTTTTCTTTATTTTGACAATTGCAATTTCCCAGTTTCAGGACTTTTTTTACATTATCCTTCAAATTAACGTTGCATAGTGTCTGCCAGTTTTCATGGTTTGCAAGTATAATACCCATTGGTTGTTTTTATTGGAAATTACAGATCTTTATTTTATATAATAAGTTTTTAGGAGGGATGTAATTTGTAAATCCATGAAAGAATGAATCCGTTTTCATTCAGATCTCTGAATTTATTTATTGCCTCTGTTCTACAAAGATAACATTTGTCTCAAGGGCATTCAAGGTTGCATTAGAAAACAAATAGCTTGTGTATTGCCACTTGCCACAGTTAAGAAGATATTTTACATGATCCAGCAAACACACTGTAAAGAGGAAAATGCAAATATTATTATATTGCTTATGGCCTACTTTGCTGTCTTTATATTATTAAAAGCCCTATTTTCAGATTATTTATTTTATGTAAATTATCAACAAAAGACCAGTATCACTGTGGTTAGATTACTATTCTCTTGTATATATCACTAAACACCTTACTACTTAATTATGATATCCAAATGGTGTTAATATAAAAATGTTGTGACTTCAAAACATTGAAACTCCCTGGTCTAGCTGTTATAACACCATGTCCACAAGATATAGCTATATGCCTGTTTTATACTGAACTTATGTTTAAATTTAATGCCAACATTTCATTGCTAAGAAACATGTTAAATGAGGATGGAGATGCCATATTTATTGAAGGGCACATCTACATTGGCAGGTGTTTTCTGAATTAAACATTTGTTTCAGATAATATTTTATTCAGTAACATCTTATCAGCCAAAATGTTTTTTCTCTCTCTTTTTTTTTAAGGTTTGAAAATTCCAGTTTCCTCACCACATATTCTAAGCTGGAAATGTTTGGGAAGAAATATTCTTTTCCTTTGGTCCCAAATGCTTCAGAATCTCATTTTCTCATTGAAAATCTTCTGTCCAGGGCTGTCCATTCACACAGAATATTTTTGCTCTTTAGGCATTGAACTTTATTTTCCAAATGTTTCTCTTTAAAAAATGGGTTTTTAGATCGGAGATTCTAATTGGAAATAGTTGAAAGAGTCTGCAAGTATACAAGTCAAGGTGGAAGGACTGGAAAAACACCATTTAGGATATGACACTTGTCTAAAACATAATAATCTCAGAAAGATGAGTGATTGAAGTTTCCAAAGAAACTGCTGACAATGTCTGAAGTTAACACACTTAGTTCTAAATCTGTGCAATTTGACCTTAATTTTTTTGTGAACAAAAGTTACACTTTGCACTAATTTGCATTGCTGCTACTTTCATCTTAAATTGGAATTTTTTATCGCCATCCATCTGTACGATACCTCCTGTTACTAATTTTTGACGTGGATTCCCTCATTAATATGAGCTCCACAATTGCATAGATTAAAAGTTATCTGATCATATCTGGCTCATCCCATGTTGTATCATTCTGTTCCTATATTTGATAGAGAGTGATTTAACTGTGACAGTGTTAGTATATAAAGAGAATGAATCAGAGAATAATATTGGAAGAGCAAAATTTTGATGTATCTATTGATGTTTCATTTTATAGGGTTTAAAATTTTAGGTGCAGTTTTCTTTTTTAGCCATTTTAATAGAGTAAAAAACACAAATCTTAGATGTTATAGTCTTATAAATATAAAGATTATATGTAGAGGGTGTTCAAATAAGAATTTAAATAGATTCCTAATTAAGTATTTTGCATATCTTTGTGAAATTTTTTTTCTTTTTATGATTAATCATTTTGAAAGCTCTTAAGTAAAAGAAATTTATTTCTGATAACAACCATCATAAGTACCAAACCAATATAGAAACCATTATCTCTAAAAATGTTTGAAAACCCAAAAGCTTGAGTTAGAGAGTAAAAAACCTCTGGAATATAGTGAAACTCCTCATACTCTTAATTAGTTCTTTAGATCAGGGTCAAAGAAACAAAACTTCTCAATAAAACATATGAGTGCAGTGAACTGAGAATTCCTTTAAGAGCTAGATTTGATAGCTGTGTTAAAGCATCAGTAGATTTGTCAAAAAATTAGGAGCAGGGGGTTAAGAGGTATGAACTGTTGTATACGAATAAGCTACAAAGTCATACTGTACAACATAGAGAACATAGGTGATATTTTATAGTAACTAATAAATGGAGTATAACCTTCAAAATTGTGAATCACTTGTATTGTACACCTATAATTATATAATATCGTACATCAACTCTACTTCAGTTAAAAAAAGAAGAATCCTCTTTATAATCTCAAACTTAATCTGAGTTGGTCCATGCTGAGACTTAAGTCTACTTGGAAACTCGTACTTCCTTGAAACTATGCATCTATTTTCCAGAAATTAAGGGTGACATTACCCATCTTCCAACATGGTTGAACAATAGAGGAAATATTCTCTGTGAAGTTGCTCTGCTGGGTACCTTGAACATAGAAGGTGCTGTTACATTTTGGCTCTTTTACCATCTGTGTTTTTTTTTTTTTTTTTNTTCCAACATGGTTGAACAATAGAGGAAATATTCTCTGTGAAGTTGCTCTGCTGGGTACCTTGAACATAGAAGGTGCTGTTACATTTTGGCTCTTTTACCATGTGTTTTTTTTTTTTTTTTTTTTCCCTCTGTCTCTCTAAGGGCTTCCCTGGTGACTCAGATTGTAAAGAATCTGCCTGCAATGCAGGAGAGCTGGGTTTGATCCCTAGGTTAGGAAGATATCCTGGAGAAGGGAATGGCAACCCAGTTCAGTATTCTTATCTGGAGAATCCCATGTACTGAGGAGCCTGGTGGGCTTCAGTCCATGGGGTTTCACAGAGTTGGACATGACTGAGCAACTAACACTTTCTCTCTAAACTCTTCTAAACCACATGACAAGAATTGCTGGTGCACTGGGGTATGGGGGGCTTTGGGAGCTAGTAACTGTTTAATGTTCATGCTTGTGGAGGACTACCTATCTTTGAAAGATTCTTCTCTGGTGAACATTGGTCGTTAAGCTCCTGTGCTCTCCAGCTTCTATATAATTCTTGCTATTTGATTTACTTGGGACCTGAATCCTAAACTATTAGAAGCTATAAGCTCTAACAGCACACCAACTAAAGAGAAGAATTTTAAAAACTAATAAAAACTCTTAATGTAAGGATCATGATGACCACTGTGATTATCATACAAGAGTGAAAATAACTCTAACCTGAGTGGTTCAAAACCATTTGCTCTTTCCTGATTTTAAGTGTGACATGCTAGTAAGTCACTTTAACTTTTTATTAATATATTATAGTATCTGAATGTTAAACTAGATTGGGTAGAAAGATTTTGTCCAAAACTCTAGAACAATGAGATACTCCAAGAAAACACTCAAGTACATTCTTTGAATACTGCACCCTACCCATCACGCCCTCAGTTTTGGAGAGTCACAAAATGGCACTGAGTGTCTGTGAGTTCCTAGAAAATGAAAATTTCTTAAGATGATCTAATTGCATCTCCCCCAGAAACTGTTCCTTCCTAAAACTTATTCTGGAAGACAGTGGCCAGCTTCAGTGAGAAAGCTAAATTTAAGAACATGGCAATCCTCATATCTTAACTAGCCATTGTTCTTAGTGTAAGAGGAATACACATCATCAGACCATCAAGTTTTCTAGTCAATCTATTTTCCTTAAAAAATGGGTAATTATCAGGACTTCCAGGTGTATTTAGAATCACAAAATGACATAACTGTTCGTCTGCAGTTAAAAATATCTCCGTAAGGATGAAGGCAGCCTGTCATCCTAGAACATCTTTTTCTTTTGACATGTAACCTGATGGCTCAGACAGTAAATAATATATCTGCAATGCACCTTCCCTGGTGGCTCAGAGGGTAAAGCATCTGCCTGCAATGTGGAAAACCCAGGTTCAATCCGTGAGTTGGGAAGATCCCCTGGAGAAGGAAATGGCAACACACTCCAGTCCTCTTGCCTGGAAAATCCCATGGACAGAGAAGCCTGGTAGGCTACAGCCCATGGGGTTGCAAAAAGTCAGACACTTGACTGAGCGACTTAACTTTCACTTTCACTAACGCAGGAGACCCAAGTTCGATCCCTAGGTTAGGAAATCTCCTGGAGTAAGGTAATGGCTACCCTCTCCAGGATTCTTGCCTAGAAAATCCCATGGACAGAGGATCAGGTCAGGTATAGTCCATGGGGTCACAAAGAGTCAAACATGACTGAACATTAACCTTTCACTTTTATAATCCTAAAATATGAGATGCATTATTACAAAAAGTTATTCTTAATTTCCTCATGACAAAGGTTTTTTTTTTTTTTTCTCCTCTTTGTGGATTAAATGCAACTTCTTATCATCCAAACTTATTAATTCAGTTCAATCCTAAGACACTCCTATCCCATGTCTTCTGTATAAAAGGCATTGTGAAGGAATGCCCACTGTGCCTTTCCTGCTTTTGTGGCTAGGTTGGGACCCTTGGGATAGCAAATAGAAGTTCAGAAAGGGTTGGTGTCATACCCTTTGGCCCATGGTGCATTGAATAACCTGGGGAATAAATTCACATTCTGCCTCATGAGTAGAGGCAAAGTGACAGAAGGGATTCTTATTCTTTCCCTGCCAAACACAGCATGGGCACCTTTGCCTGCTCAGGATCCTATTTCCTTATGTGACATATGTATGAGGTATAATGAAATCCCAGCATTTCTCAGGTCTTTTCACCTTCTGATCAAAGAACTCTTCAACTAGTTAATAATTCTTTTTTTTCATAATAGAGCCTTAGAGCATAATTTCAATCATGGTGAAGCATAGTTAAGTGAGATAGAGTTAATTAATAGGCATTTTATATTTCGTATGTCAAGTATTGATAGTTTTGCAAGTGAAGATGAGTCCTGGAATAGGTGTCATGGACATATTAGTGTGAGGGTATGCATGTGCACCCACATTAGAAAGTAGAAAACCAGGACAGAAAAAAGTAGAAGGGAAAGAATTTGGAAAAGAAGGTGAAGGAAGATGACTATGGCCTGACCTACGGTTCTTTAGAGGGGAAACTACAGTTTATGTTTGTGATAGAAAGAGGTTATGCAAAGTACTGAACTGAAGGAACGTGGAAAGTGTGTTCAGGGATGGACTGTAAGAGCTTGTTTACTGAAAGTATCTGGTGAGGATGCAGTAATGGCTGAGGCAAGTTTCCAGTCTAGGTAAGTGTGAAAGTGAAAGTTGCTCAGTTGTATCTGACTCTTTGCAACCCCATGGACTATACAGTCCATGGAGTTCTCCAGGCCAAAGTACTAATTTGGGTAACCTTTCCCAACCCAGAGATCGAACCCAGATCTCCCACATTGCAGGAGGATTCTTTACCAGCTGGGCCACAAGGGAAGCCCCTAGGTAGGTGTAATTTTTGCTATTTGTGATTTCCAAAGATGAGTATGTGCCAATGATGGAAAAGGAGATTTAGATTCAATTTTGGATTTTGAAATAAATACTACATTATTCCACCAGAAAACTTCAGTAAACAAATGCAATACTTTAATGCCTTTAAAAAAAGTATTATTAAAAGTTTGACTGTTAAATATTAAACTTGACATTTTGATTAGCATGATTTGTCAAAATGTTCTCTGTCTTAAGCATTATATGAGAATTAATTCTCTGTAATTAAGCATTATATAAGAGCACATTTCATTTTAAATGGTAGCTTTTTCATCAATATCACAGAAATACCAAACATATAGGAGAAACATATATAATTTGTTGATATACAAGTCAGAAAATTACACTAATGGTTTTAATTTACATTCCACCCTAGCCTTCTATATTACAGGCAGAAAATTTGTGCTTCCTTTAATTGCACGAGCAATTAGGCATTTACACTCAAAACTAAGAGAAAATGGCTAATTGTGTATGCAATATCTGTGCCCACCACTAACAGTGGCTACAAACAATCCTGCTACCAAAATGAAAGCCAGGGATAAAAGCCGACCCCGAGTCATTGCCCTTTTTGAAGCTTGGAACATGCTTTTCTCATAACTTCAGTGGCTTTGAAAGTTCTATGTTTTTGACAGACGTAAGCATTAGCCTGTAGTGCTCCTTACAATCTGAAGTACAAATTATTCTCATTTAAATAAAGTGGAAATGGTGACAAATTCTGAACAATTTTGTTACAAGACATATAATATTTGAAAATTTTCTCTGGAGTATTTTAGACCAATCATGTTGGAAATTTAGTATGAGTGCCTGATTTCTAAAGTTACATTTCCATCTCTTAAATCCCACCTAGAATTTGCCTCTAGTCATTTTATACCCTTAAAATGACACCCAAATATTTACAGCCCCCAAAGCACCACAAGAGTTCCACTAAATAGACACATTCTCAGAAATTGCTAGAGACTTGAACAAAAGATGAGTCTGTCTGTCTTTCCAACTAAAATGTCTGTTTTATTTATATCCCACTGAATTTACATTGGATTTTCCACTACAATAGGTAAAATGTGCTTTCTGTGTTCATTGTCTTTCTTTCAAAATAAGAATTTAAAAGGAAACTGTGTCCATTTGCCCCTGAATATTTTCGTTCATCATCTTCAAATAAGAGATCCAGACTTTTGAAGACCCTTAACCCAAGTTGAACACCCTCTGTGCTGTAATCAAATTCAGCTATTTAAAAAAAAATAAATAAAACAATCATTAGTAGCAGCTGTTAAATACAAAAAAATCCGCGAGGTTGGATTTTGCTGTAACAACATACGGAAAACCTCCTTTTGCTAAATCTACTTAGAAGCCCATAAGAGTATCTGAGCGTAACCAACTAACTCTTAATTCTACTTGACTCCCTCAGTCTGATATTCTAGCCACTATTTTTGTTGTTTTTCAAAAAATCTAACTACCCTTGCACTTATGTCATAAAAAATTCTGCCTTTTTTCCCTTTTTTAATATTTGTATTCAAGACAAACAACAGGAGGTTGAAATCAGGCCATTTAAAAGAAACATCTGCTGACATTTATTCATATGCTACATGTTCCACTTTCATCATTGAATGTAATGATAAACACACATTCCAGTCAATAATGGCAATTCCCAGCCAAGCTTTACAAATGGTCTCTTTAACACCTAAATTGACAGCTCGGGAGATTTTGAGATAGAAGCTAAATATGGTACATTTGGACACTGTTTGCCTAAGTCTAGGATGTCTTGAAGACTTTAATAAGCAGACATACATTACAAAATAGAAGAAAGTCTCGACTGTTCAGGTATGGGAGCAGTTGAGTTTGACACTTTTTTGAGCAGATTAAAAGCACCAAAAAAAAAAAAAAAAGGAAAAAAAAAAGAAAAGAAAAGGAA